>CAUYLG010021030.1:0-65126 GCA_963573385.1 Cacajao melanocephalus | reverse complement strand
GGGGAATTGGGGAGAGACAGCATGGGGAGAAATGTCAGATATAGGTGATGGGGAGGAAGGCAGCAAATCACACTGCCATGTGTGTACCTATGCAACAATCTTGCATGTTCTTCACATGTACCCCAAAACCTAAAATGCAATTTAAAAAAACAAAGCCAAAAGAAAAAAAAAGAAAATATCTTACTTAGAAACATAAGGGCTATTAGAAGTCATACACACATCCATTCTGCACATTGTATTTAAGATACATTCATTTATTTTAACTACTTTTTTTCCTGTTAGCACTGAAATCTTATTCTATGAACTCATTCTACTAGGTTTGTGCTTATTACGTGGTAAGGAAATTAATCCATCTATATGCATTTGAATCAATGGGACTGTTTCTATTCCATTGTGCAGTAATACTTGTTTTTATCCCCCTAAGAATGACTTTAAAGCAATTATATACCACTATATACTAATTATAACAGTAAAAAACTATTACTATCACATCAATAGCTTCTAGTGGAACAATAAGACAACCCATTTATTTATTCTTGTCAATAAATTATTTAATATAATATGCCTTTTCTGTACTTAAAAATGTTATTTTTTCTTGGCAATAAATAAGGTAGTTCTAATATTCTAAACATTGTGAAGGGCCATTTTGGTGAGAAAATACACACACACACACATACATATACATATATATATATATATATATATGTATATGTATGTCACCAATTATACTCCCAATTTACAATATATATCTTAAAGTATCCTGTCAAAATTAAATAGACATTATTTCCTGCTTAGCATTCTGATGCATCTAGTAATGGATGAAATAAATAGTCATATAATGCACACAATGATTTTATGAAGCTAACTGTGTAATTTTCTTAAAATTAAGAAATATTTTACCAAACAATATAAAATTATAAATATTTCTTTTCAAGCATTCCTTTTAAATAGCTTCTTTGTTGTTTATGTAAGTGATATCTTCAGGAGAGTCATTTCACTAAAACACAGTTTAGTAGGTGGTAATATCTCAAGTGACGCTAGAGGGTCTTTCACTAAATACTCTAGGATGACTCGCTAAGATATTCTATTATGGTTAAAACTGACAATCTGCTATAATGATTTGACACCAAACTTATTCATCTTCTTTGTATGATTTCATTTGACAAACTGATATTTTGATTCATAGTACAGTTTCTTAATGTCATGAAAACTAGGCAACATGGCAAAAGGTGATTCGCTTGAATTCAATTACGTCAGATAAAGTTGAGTCCAGGCTGTTTTCAGATAGCAGGATTGTGCTGAATAAAGTGAATTAATGCAGCAATTTACTAAATAATACTATCATAAAATAGAGGACATAGCATTTGACCACTAAAACCTAGGCAAAACCTAAGCTGTAAAATGTAATGCTATTATAAAAGCCATTATTTCCGGCCTAAAGATAGGGACAGTGGAACTAAAATTAGCCTTGAAATGAATAATTCAAAAAGATTATGAGATCCTCCTCAAAATGGATATTTATGGCAGAGACACTCTGTTGCCTACTCTATTAAGTATTCTTCCTTTCTTTCTTTGAAATAATATCGTGATTTCTATTTAGATGCTTGATTCTGTAAATTAACATATATTTCCCAGCAACTGAGAATTAAATTCTGGAATACAAGAAAAAAGATGTATTCTAGCCACTGGAAATATAAGTAAGGTGACTATTTCTTTCCACTTTAAAAAATATGTTTTTTTTTCTAGCTAACTGGATTATAGATGCTAAGGTTGGAGGGTAAGTTAAAATTTAAATAATAAGGGAGAAGTCATGTATTGTGGATTTTGGAACAAAAAGAGGACACATGTGTGTGTGTGTGTCTCTGTGTGTGTGTGTGTATGTATGCGTGCAACATAAAAATAAAGTTAGAATGAATTAGGATATTAGAATATTCCATGTTTAGTTTTTGCTTATCTAGTAAAATCTTGTTAAAAGATCTTGATCAGAATACAGTAAATTTTTGTGAATGTTGTTATTGGAAATGGTATAAGCTACTTTCTAAGTACTAATATTACTTAATATAGTAGCAGTTAGATGCCCAGATCTCTCCGCCAAACAGAAATAGTTATTTGCCAGTTACCAGGGAAAGTTTAAAAGAACTGCTTCTTCTCTTAGAAATCTGAAAAATTAGACCAAGTAAACTGTGGAAAGAATTTGCAGGATATGTGGTAATACATTCTTTTCTTTTGTGAGAGTAAATTCTCTATTCTTCAAGTTGATCTTGACTATCTTTTTAAAAAGTAGAAATAAAATAGTATAATTATTTTTGTCCTATTTTATTATAGGGTCTAATAGAGTATAGTAAAAAATAATTCCATAGATATGAGTAAAACAAAAAGAATATAAGATTCCAAAAAACTGAATTAAGTGAAAGTACATAAAAGAAATCACACAATTTTAGTGTGACTAAAGCAAGCTAAATTCGTGGAAGTTAATTGTAGATATTCCATCAGAAATATCTCTGTATTACCATGATTCATTTGTTTCTGAATTTCAAATGAGTATCAAACATTATTAACATGAAAATCAATAGTATCTTTCTGTGCTTAACAGAGATAGAGGTATCTCAAAAGTACATGCTCCAGTGAGTACTTTACAGTGTGTGTATAGAAGGTTTAATAGATATCTACAGAGGAAAAGAGAGAGAAATGAGAGTATATGTGAGTAACACAAAAAAAGAATTAGTTCAGAAATTTCTGCTACTAAATTGGATAGTGTACGCCATGCCAAAAATCACATTTTTATAAAGAGCTGGGTGAAAGATAGAAATGACATGACTGAAGTCAGTAAAAAGTTGTTGAGGAAATGAGAACTAGAGGTGCTAAGAATCTAAACAGAGAAATTCAGGAATTTTTTGACAGTTTTATGAAGAGACAAAAATTAGAATTACAGGAATAAAACGGAGATTGACCTGATATTACCAGGTTTTCAATCCCTCCCTGATACAGCAAAATTGCTGATTAGCACATCTTTCTTAAATATCACAAAAATATTATTAGGCATACAGAAGGAATAACTGTGGAAACAAAACCAAGAAAAAAATGGACAATATAAATAGACTTATAATTGACAGAATTATTGAAATTGGCTAAAAGAAATTTTTAAAGGAACTTTTAAAAATGTTCAGTATAATGTAGGAAATACGGACACAATAAATAAATATATAGATTTCATGGAGAAATTGAAATATTTTTAGGTGAAATAGGCCGAAGATAATCAATAACTTTTAAATGAGGTTCAGATTTTAAAAAAAAAATTTCATTTATGAAATAAAATGTCAGCTAAGATTGGGAGAGGGAGCTAACAAGTCAAAGTGTTGATGGGAGTAAAGATGGAATGACTAATGAAATCCAAGCTTTTCTAGGCATTTAAAAGAAGTGTAATATTGAAATGGGGATGAAGTACAGCCCCAAATTACCATAGAGGCTATTTTCAACCAATGAGAGGGCCAGAAGAATGCCAAAAGCTAGTAAGGGGATGCTTTCTTTTACATTACAAAAGCTGTGAAAGATCAATCCTAGATCTTAAAAATAAGTAATTTTAACAATAATTTTAAAATACTTTTTAGGATAAACACATGCATAGGCAATTGGAATAACATTTTAGAGCCAAAATAAATAATCCTACCAAATTTTAGCAGTTTCTTTATTTTTAATTCCTTTTGATTTTTTTTCTTGACTTACTAAGTTATAAGATCACTGTTATTCCACAGAAATAATTTAGTTTGGTTTCTACAATATATTTTACAAAATTACTGTGCCATTTTGAAATGCCAATTAGATGGTAGAATTGCAATGTGTATTGAGAGTTAGTTAAAAAATAATTTTGATTGTCCGGGTCAATCTTAACTCCCTCTTTAGCCTTTTGCCTTTAGGAATCACAGTGTTTGAAATTAATGATTAAATAAAAATCCACATATTAAATTTGAAGATGTAAATGGAAGAGAGATAAAATAATATTTTAAATTGAAAACATTACCAATAGGCTGGAATCAATGTCTGAAATTAAAACAATAACATTCTGTAATAATAAATGAAAAATGGTGTTTCTAAGTTAAAATATTCTATCAAGCAGAAGCAGGTTAATGAAAATGTAGCTTCTGTTATATTTGATAAAGACATACTCATTTGGTTTATTAAAACACCATTATAAATCCAGGGTAGGATGAAATATTGTATAAGCGAAACATATTTTTAAATTTAGAATAATAAAATAGCAAGAAGTAATATTTAGGTTAATTTGGACTTTGCATGTAAGACAGCTAATGGCTAACTAGAAGACGTTTAGAGGTATTTGACCTGAAAACTAAATTCAGAGAAACCGTAATAGGAAGAAATGTCAAAAGAACTGATGATCGAAATGAGAGTGCTGCCAATTAAAAAAAAAAGATATTTTGTCAAAACTTACTTAAAAATGTAATGAGCTACATATATTTACCTCAATTAGTAGAAATAATTATTAAAATGTTTTCCATATTTTAATTTTTCAGTGTCAAGAGATCTATCTAATGAATAAGAAGTTGATATTTGGCTATCACAATTTTAAAAGTTTATGAATATCAGTGTAAAAGTAAATATTTCTTGTTAGATTATTGTATTGTTTGGACTTGTTTAAATATGTCACTAGTAGAAGTTAAACTAGAAGTCTCTATCAGTTTCAGTCTGTCTTTTTCTTTATTTCTTATTACATTCAAGAGGTTTAAGAAAACTTTTTAGTTGACTCCGGCTAAGAACTAATTCTGTAATAAAATGTGTGACTATTACATTCAATATCTGTGCTTTAGAAGATATTAGAACTTTGAACTAAATTATTCTCTTTCCATTTTCATGTCTGCTATTGAATTCATCTTAGCAATTTATGTCAAACTTTCTTTTTAAAATTTTAATAGGCCTCATAAGCTGTGCCCACTTGACCCAGCTGTTGATTATACACTCTGTTGTGCTGTTCTTCTCTAGAATTAGAATTTCTGTGTTAAAATACATTTAATAACTGATATTCCCAGTGTTGTTATTGGGGAAAGTTAGTCTCCAGGATATGAATTATCTTGCACTGAATCATGTGGCTAATTGATAATATTCTTGATGTTATAAACCAAAACAAGAATCTGATTTGCTTTGTTCCCATTTTACTCTGCTTCCCTTATTTTATATATGCAAGCCTTCCTTTCCAAGCAACTTCTAAGCTGTCCAGAAGTAGAAATAATGCTTAACAAAGTACTGAGCACACAGTAGGTATTTATTACACATAGATTTGTTGGCTCTGGATTACGATTTAGCTTTCTTTAAAAATTAAGCAAAGAAGACAGCTAATTCAGCTCTACAGAAAAGTAATATTTTATCTTACCTTAAAAATAAAACTCTTATAGACGCTAATAAGGGCACTAATCGCCTTCATGACTGAACTTCCTTTATGATCTGATCACCTCCCAAAGGTTCCAGCTCTTTATATCATCACCTTGGAGATTAAGATTACAACACATGACTTTTGGAGGGACACAAAACATTCAGACCTTATTGCAATATATAACAATATTGTATGTATGTACGTATATATTGCAGTATATAACAATATTGTATGTATGTATCTAAAATAGAATATATGATGAGTGAAAGATAAGTATATTGTCATAAACATGAATGTATCTATGATTAGAATGTAGATGGCAGTTAGATGATAAATGTGATAAGCAAGAAAAAGAGGGACAGAGCAAGAATGACAGAGACTCTGTCAGTAGTTGAATCCTTGTTCTCTATAACAAAGCATCAGGCAACTTTCCCAAGATGGTCACATTTTAGTACTACTAGGAATAAGCACATATCTGGGCAACCAGAACCAAGCAGTTGAGAACCCACAACACTATTGTTTGGAAGGGGCGCTTAATTTTAAAAGAGCCATGAAAAAACCTGGGGCCATTAATTGTAGAATGGACAGATAAAAGCCAAATGAAAGCTCAAAACTGTCTCCCTGTTTCATATATTAAAATAGATTACTGTTCATTTAATATTGTCTTTGCTTCAAAGCATTCTAAAAATTATCAGATTAAATCATGACTAACATTTCCTCAGGAAAATCACAAAAAATATTTTATTTTCAGCTTTTTCTTGGCATAGTCATCACACACATTTTTTTCCTAGCTTCTAGCTTCTGTGAAATTTATGTGGCTAGTATCTAATTTGAATTACATGTCAGATTTTATATAGGAAAACATTTCTTGACAAAAGGAAAGTTTAGTGGTCTAGAATGCCTGTTTTATATTTTAGATCCTCAGGATCAGATTTTTGTTGTTCTTGCTGTTGTCTGTGGAGCATCTATCACTGAAATGTTTTAAGAATGATTCTTCAAGATGATTTTAAGAGATTGGCGTAGGGAGGCAGAGGAAGGCCAGCTGACCGGAGCAGTGAGTGAGAAATAACACACAGACAGAGGTAAAAACCGCAGCACATGGGTTAAAGGTGCTCTGATTCCGAATGCAAAGCGGAAATGAAGTGAATCTCAGGAAAAACAGAAGTTACAAATAAAGGTATAAGAGCTTGCAAGGCTTTAATAACTCAGAAGTAAGGAGAAAATTCAGACTGGCTAAAGCCAGAGCATGGAAAGCAAATAGACTGATGATTTGAGATTTTATGCTGTAAATGCAAAACAGATCTCCATTTTGCCAATAAGAATCCTAACCTTTAGCTCTCACTGTTGGATATAATGAGTGAATATTAAAAAGAGTGGAGGTTTACTACTGTCTACTGGAAAGTTAGATAGCTATGTCATGTGTTCCCTAGGGGAAAGATATGTGTCTATCATACAAATAATTTTTATAAGAAAACTGCTACCAAAATCTAGGGAAACACAACTAAATGAGATTGAGCTTTGACCCATTTCTACCTCTAAAAGGCTTTGTATTAGGTCTATATCTAAAAATCCATCTATTTGTTAAAATTATCTTTTCACTTTTCTTTTAATTATCAGGTTTTGTATGTCTTATTTAAGAACCAAATTATCTCCTTAATATATGAGAATATGTGATGTTAATAAGTGATTTCCTTAAACTGATTTAAGTTTTCTGCTCTGAATGAAAGGATTTTCTCAGGTTAAAATGAGCTACAGCAAATACAAATACTACTCTGATATAGAAGTTTGTAGTAAGAACAACCTAGAAAAGAATAATAGTCACTGATATATTGATAAGAAACAAAGCATGACCAGGGACCAATTTGAAGCCAAACTTACTTTAACTAAAAACTGTATTTTTCAAAGACTTAGTAAGAAAGCTTACATATTAACTAAAATTGAAAACAGCATAATTGCATAGCTTGAATAAATGACATTAAATTTTATTTTCATAAATGCACAATGGTTCAGCAAAATTCTTTCTGTAACTCTAAAAGCTCAGTAAAAAGTATTTTGACCTTTAAGCCAAATAATAATAATAACAATGTAGTTATTTGCCATAACACTTTTAAAAGTTCAAATTTCCATTTATAGTTATATCTTTTTTTGTAAAAATTGGACTAGAAATTGAACAACTTGGGATGTCTATGTTCTAATATCAAAAAGGACCTAAAGCCAGTTTCTCAATGCTTTTCATTGAAAAGGCACAGCAGCAGTGGGGCAAACTACTAATTTTTAACTCCTTTTAAAAAATAATATTCTCTAATAAAAGGAACTACATTCAATATTGTCAATTTTTTTTAAAAAGGAGTGATATCCTATGGTAATATAAAATGTTTTTCTAAAATTTGTAGTTTAATTGATTATCTGGCAAACCATTTACTACTCCAGAAATCTGCAAGTAAATGTGAATCTTATATGAATATATATTTTCTGTTACTAATCTCTGATACGTAAGTTACAGTTCTTGGTTGTCCTTAACAGTAAACAAGATTATGAGTCAGAACATATTTTTTTCATTGCCAAAGTGGTTCATAAGTATATTAATTTTCTGAACCAAAATAATGAAACCATTGGTCCTGTAGCTCATTTATGGTAAAATCTTAACATGTGGTCTTAGATGCTGGCATATAACTCTCTAGATCCGTATTATTTTGGCTTGCCAATTTATTTTGTCATTTTCAACAGAAATTTTTGAAAGATGCTTACAGTTTGTGTTTTTAGCTTGATAATTTACAGAAGACAAACTATAAAAATTTATCTCTGACACAAGAAACCAGAAATTTTTGGTAAATTAAAATCTTCAGTCTATTAGCAAAAGCCTGAAGGAAAAGGTTGGAAAAGGTAAAATTTTTAATAAATTTTTCAAGCACTGACTAGATTTTAGGCACCGTATTATATCTAAGAGAGGTTGATAAGTAACATAGATGAAATTGCTATCTTCATAGAACTTATAATTTATATATAAAACAAATGTTGAAAAAATATTATAAATGTAATGAGGATTAATAACATATACTGAAGTGACGAAAGTGGGTATTAGAAAAACATGCAATATTAGTAAATGGTTTTCCTTACCTGAGTATTGTTTTCTGCTATTTTTTGAAAACCTTTTTCAAGGCAAAATGAACTATTAACAATATACGGATCCTACTCTGACCCTAAAGGTGGTAGTAAGGACATCTCAGACAATAATGACTTTCACTGATGTATCAATCAGAAAATATGTGAAAAGATTGACTAGATATTTATGTATTCCAAGGAATTTAAAAGAACCAAGTGTAAAAAAGAAAAGTGTAGGCTGCATACGGACAGGAGATTTTACCTGGCTAGTTTGGTGGTGGATGGTGTCCCTGAGTAAGTGATGGTGGAGTCGAGATTTGTAGGAAAAGAAAAATTTAGCCAGGTTAATACAGAAATAAGAGTGTTCAGAAAAGCAGAACCACATAGCAAAAGGCCTTGAAATGGGAATGACTGTGGCTGAAATTAAGCCAACACTGGTAAAGTGATCTTATACAGAGCAAACCAGTTTTTTGGTGTGTGTGAGAGAGTACTACTGGCCCTTTGTGACTTTTTTTTTTTTTTTTCTTAATGGTGAGATCATTGAAGTATTTTAAGCACCCTGGTCTCCTCTCAGTCATTTACTTCTCTATCTAGTTTCTAGTTTATGGTGCATCATTTTTACCCAATTTCTTTTCAATATTTTTGACTCTTTGTTCCAGTATTCTTCTGTTGTACATTTATGAAAAAAAGCATGTAATTGAGTTTACATCTTTGCCTTTTTAGTTTATTCACCCAATTGCTAAGAAGAACTTTAGAAAACCCCGCAGTTCTGCCTCTTAGTGACACCATTACTTCTTATTCTTCAGCTTTGTCGCTCAGTCCATCACTGTATCAACAGCTAGCTGTCTGCTTCCTGCATTTTCAAACTTCCTAGGGAATCACATTTTCTCATTCTCAATTGTAATCTCTACTTTTACTTCACAGAGAAAATAGAAACTAATAAACCCTAATTGCCTGACATTTCCACCTCAAAATCACCATACATTATTTTAGAACACACTAAGCATTTTCTTCTTCACTCCACTACAATGGAAGTGAGATCTTGTACATACCCTTCTTAAGATTGGTATCTTTTTCTCAAAAAAGTTTTGATTTGTCAAAAGATTAATAATCTAATCGACTACACCATCCTTATAACACCTCTAACCTCTTTTTCTTTACTGCCTTCGTTCAATTGCATGCAGCATTTAAATGTGTTTAAATTTACCCATCTTGGAACAAAACATTTAAAAAAATAAATAGAACACTTCTCTCTGAAACCACGCATTGCTTGCTTCAGATCTAAGCTTTCGTTCAGCTTGGCCACTTAGCAATTCTCTTGATAATAATTTTACTCTGTTCTTGTTAATTCCTCCTTTGAATACATTTCTCAGCACTCCACATACCAAATCTGGTATTAGTCATCTTAATTTCTCCATAACCACACAACACTATTATTGTGTTTTTAATAGCAATGAGCACTTTGGATTCTGTCTACATTTTCATATATTCTTTGAAAATATTGACTCCTCCTTGCTTCCTTGAAATATCATTCTCCTTTAGCTTCCATTTCTCTGCACTCCTCTTGTTAATTTCTGCTTTTTTGTTGACATAAATGATTTAACTTTCTTTTAGTTTTTCTTATTTTTCCCTATTTACATTTAAACTGATGCCTATCCTAGGACTCTTTTATCTACTTTTATTCACTAATGTCACCAATTCAATGAGTTCATTTTCCATTGATAAAAATGTGTTTTTGCGGTATTGACTTTCCATTGTTTATTTGTGGTTGAATTCAAGCATCTTTTAAAAATGTTTCTATATGTTTCCAGTACCTATTAATATGTCATTATAATGTGTCTTTGAAAGAGGAAAAATTTAGGGAAGGGCTGATGTGAGAGAGGTCCTTGAAATCTGTAAACAAATTAATGTATATAGGGCATCAGCACTATTACATTTTCTTAATGTCGTGTTGTAGGAAAAAAACATAGTATTTCTTCTTCATAGTTTCTATATCATGGCTACATTTTCAAGTTGCTATTATATATGTGTGTGTGTGTGTGTATATATATGTACATATATATATATATATGTCTGTGTGTGTGTGTATATATATATATATATATATATTCACCATCTCTGTTAGCTCTATGATAAAAGCAGAGGAAGTAAAAAGAATGCAGATATTCTCATTCATACTCAGCCACAAACTAGATGTGTGTTGTGTTTGGTTAGGTCATTTAACCTTGAGTTTCTCTTTAAAAGAAGGACTTAGGACCAGATGCCCACTAAGGTAATCTTATAAATATTTTGACTCACTGATCCTTCCTACTTTCACATTTGTTTTTTGAGGAGAGGGAGCTCTACTTTACTTTCTGATTCTTCACATTTACATTAAGCCTGCAGAGGTTCCGAAGAGCTTTTAAGAGCTGTCAAAGAAACATGTGGATACAGGTCCCAGAGTCCATTAACCTCAACTGCATAGGCTTATTCTCAGGTGCAAGTTTGTATCCAAACATTTTATTATCTCCTCTTTTACTGTCAGCTGCCAGGATGCTTTGGGGGTCATTTGCATAATTTAAACTGCTGTAAGTGACAATCTAAATGTTGTTCTATTCCATCTCTTGACTCTAATGTATAAACATGCATGTCTTCCAAGATTAGACCCAAATCAGCTGTAATTAAATTCTATCAAAAGTGTGTTAATTTTAGTGTTGCCTTTGAATTCACATATTGAGAAAATTAGAAGAAAACCAGCATACGTAGGCACAAAGGCCCAGCATATTTTGAAATATACAGTCAATATTATTTTATCTTGATTAAGTTTCTCAGGATCTTCATCTATACCTCAGCAATATAATAATAACAATAATTTCAGAATCATCAGGTTATTTCTTCACTTTGGGCCATCTTGAAAGTATACTTAAAATCATTTCTAAGATTTAGAAGTTTTAAGAAGCAGAATGTATCAAAATAACTTCTTGTGCTATGTGTTAGGGTAATTTACCTGAACGTGGCCACCTTGCCCTAAAAGGCAGGGTAAATCACTTGCCAGTCTACTTTAATTTTTGTTCTTCTCAATCTTACTTCCTTTCCTTCTATAGCCTGACTCTATTTCTGGAGCCCATTAAGCATTTTATATCCCATTTACTAGTACCTGCTCCTTTTCATATAATCTAAATTAACTCAATTCCACTTGACAATCAAGCTTCTAAGAAAAAGCTCAGTTCATCATTATAAAGCTCACCCAAAGGAGTGGCTAAAGAGGCTTTTATATAATAAAACACTAGCTCTGGCACTCACAACTTTTATTAACTGGCAGACTTTAAAGAGCGTAAGCAAATACATTGGAGAAATTGATTTCCTTGGGAAATATTACTGAATGCCCAAAGTAAAACCCTTTGCTGAACAGTAAGTTGGAAAAGACAGACAATAATAAACTTTTATGTATTATCACTGCCATTATCTTTTCTGCTTTAAAAAAATTATGTAGGAGTCAAAAAGATAACTAAGCACATGAATATGAAATTTAAATGGCATTTCCAAGTAAAGATAACTATATCTAAGTCAAGATATAAAAGGGTTTGTGAGGTTAGTTTTTCTTTTTAAATTTTTCTGGTCAATGTTTATTCCAAAAAATTTATACACAAGTACATTCTTCATGCCCCTATTTTATCTTGGGCTTAAGTTTCTGATAGGAATCATAGTATGGTGCTATATAACATTCTGTTTATTTTTAGTTCTTCCGGGAAGGAATTAGTTGTGCTAGTTTTTGTATTCTTAGTGTTTTGTCTAACACTCAGCTTACTGTGGGACTAAGAAAAAGAACTTTGAAATTTTTCCATGACATATGAATTCTTGCTTACATTTTACAATTTAATGTATGTTATATAGACATGTGGTCAGGAAATCCTGAGGGGTTGAAAATTTGAGCAGGCTGATGTATAAACCTAT
The DNA here is from genome assembly GCA_963573385.1 of Cacajao melanocephalus. Classification (NCBI taxonomy): domain Eukaryota; kingdom Metazoa; phylum Chordata; class Mammalia; order Primates; family Pitheciidae; genus Cacajao; species Cacajao melanocephalus. The sequence goes on along the minus strand of CAUYLG010021030.1, from coordinate 52,708 downwards.
ATAATCATACAAGAATTTTGCAATAAATTTCAATAGGTAAGCGAAGGATAGTGTATTGTTATCCAAGAGATATATCATGAATTTGAAGAAGGAAAAGAAAAAAGCCTACAATTAATTTGGCACCAAATCTGTTTAGTTCATAAAACTTACCATTGATTTTTCTATTGAAGAAACAATGATTTTTTTTTATCAGAAAAAGTAGCATTCATAAAATAGTCATATATTTGAAGAGGATTAAGAATTCATTCAAGACTGTGTCCCTATTTTTTTTAAATCTTTTTTAGTTAAATAGTTAAAAATAACCTTGATAATGGCCTCGTAGATGATGATTCAACAATAAGGTACTAATTTAATTATTTGTATAGTTTCAAAATCTTGTCATTTCCAGTTATCATTGAAAGTCAATTATCAATAGTTTTATTTATATAAAGGTGCAATTTTTGATTTTTAAGTAATGAAGTTAAATTAAGTATAATTAACTATTCTAAATATGGTAATTTATAGTTTAAAATATTATATCATTAGAAATTGGTTTTTAGGTTATAAACTTTTTCTTTGTTAAGTATGTGCAGTGCAAAAACTTGAGGATATCAACAGAATAATTTCTAATAATCTAGAAAATTAAATAATGGAGTATTAGCCTAAAGAAAATTCTGAGTAAATATTAGATTCTCATAGTATTATTATTAGTTCTTTTTATAGGTTGCTTGTTCTGAAATGATAAGAGAAATACCTGAAAAAAATCATTTAACTTCAAAGATAAGCAGATAAGTAGATAAAATGACAACATTCATCATTTAGACTAAGCTTTTTGATCCCTTTAAATTCCCACAACTTCAGAAATAAATGCAAATTGTTTAAAGTTCGGATATGCCTTGCAATAGATGCCACATACAATTGTTTAAGCTTTTATTTATTTATTTTTTTTGGTGTATAATCATAGCTACGGGAAACATTTTGAGTTTGATGAGAATTGGCTACTAGGCCCACAGCTTCCAGATGAATTTACAATGAAAGCTAGTCCCAAAACAAATTCAGGCACAACACAGACATATATTTATTGAATATTTATTAGCACACAAATAAAAACACTATACTCTCTAGGCTTGAGAAATCTCCATGTCTTTATCTACCACTAATTTCTCGTGGAAAGTTGAACCTATACCATAGAGACAATAAACCAGAGATTGAATTCTGTAGTCATTTTGGCCAGCATCAAGCAGCCAAAAGTTTTGAGTCCATCCTCATCAAAGAACTATTAGGGAATTAGCCTGGAGGGTCATCCTAGGGTGCATGTTATAGGCTTGGATATAATTTAATGTTTTGGATGGAGCATCCTTAAAATACATTAGCCAATCTGCATCTGGGATACTGTCAATGTTTCCAATAAGAAACATAAACAATATTCATCATAGTAGATAAAGGCTACTATTTTCTTCTATGACACTGTATTTGACTTTTTAAAAAAATATATTTTAGTATTTGACATTTTTTAAGTGAGTTGGTAAATAGGTGTTAATAGAGATACTAGTGGCAGAGCCTATTATAGTGACTGCCTCTAGAGTGTGAGCATTCTTGTTCACCAATAGTCCGCCATTAACTATGCATCCTTGATTAGACTGTTAGCCCTTAAACAGCACACACATAATTGAACACTATATGTACGGAAACACTTTCAAGTACATTAATATTCTAAGAACTAAGAGTTGATATATTGAAGACAAAAGTGTTACATTGTGATCCTAGGGAAAATATGACAGCTCTGGAATGAGGATTCTGCCTCCCTTACTTATTTCTCTGGTAAATATAAAAATATCTTCCTGGCCCATTCAATCTCTATTTCCTCAAGGGCAATGGGTCAACTCATGGCTAATATGAGAGTAGAAATGATTATACTAGGGAACATTAACATCAGGCCTAGACTCTAGTCCTTAGTTCTGCTACTTCCCATATGAACTCAAAAAAATAGACATCTCCTCTATAGCACAGTTTTCTTGTCTGCACAGTGGGTACCACAACTGAATTACCTCAGAGATTTTTATTTCATTCATTTAATATAATGTATAAGTGTTTCATATGTCTCAAGTTTCCCTTCTTGGCTAAATATATTCTAAATGAACAAATAAAAAACACACACACAAGATACACAGTAGATGTAATTTAGCAGTAGGTGGAAACCTGAAGCAAGATAATGAGAGGAAGTATGTATGTTTAGAGGGGGAACCATTTTATAGGTGACACATGGACAGAAATCTGATGTAAGAACATCCCAGCAGAGGGAAAAGAAGTGCCAAGACCACTTGCAAGCTGTGCCTTGTGATAGTCACAAGAAGTCCAGTGTGCTAGACTAGAAATAAACAAGATAAAAAGGGTTAAGGAGGTGAACCTAGAAGAGTATGGAGATGATCCCAGAGGGATAAAGAGATGGTGGGACAGATAGGTTTGTGTTGAGAATCAAATGAGGTGATAGAGTAATATAGTTCTTGGCATTACAATACAGGAGGTGCTATGTAAGTGTTAGACATTTATTCTTGGAATCACTTCCTTACAGGGAGAGATTGCCACCTAAAATATGTTGGCTAGGGATAGGAACAGGAGTGAATTATCAGTGGTTTACAGAAGTGTCATAACAATTGAGTTACCAGAGACAAACTTTGTCTAACCTAGGAGTTTGCCAAGGACAGATAACTTTGGAGATGTTATTTCCATTTAGTTTTAAGACTTTCTGTGGTAAATATGGTCAATCAGGATTGCCAAAAAATGGTTTTGCTCACCAATGTCAATGATGCCACTCCTATTAAATATCAAAACATCACAGGAATTGAGTAGGCTCCAAATATTAAAATTGGTGTATCACTAAAGGCTGATCATTTTTAGGTCTTCTTATCATATTTTGCCATTGGATGAATGAAAAGTTACAGCTGCTTAAAATAGCCAAATAACCAAGACACTACTGAAAAGGGAGAAAATGTTTGAATAAATGTAACATCAGTGTGCCCTTTTGAATACCATTTTTAATTGACACATGTATAATTTTGGAGTGTTCAAGTTTACAGATGTCAAAAGACATATGGGAATATTCATATCTTGTTAGCACCATTCACAAAAATTGCCTTTTTGTCATAGCATTGATTTGTTATGGACTTGGAAATAATTGCTGAATAATGACCCAGACTGAGAGCTAACAAAAGTCATATATTTTTGCATAAAAATTTGTGAGGATATGCAGATAAAGTTGTTTTGAATGTAAAACAAATAGCAGCTGCAGGTACTGATGTTAGGGGATACCTGGGGTGTCACTTCACCAGCCAGAAACATCTGTCAACAGTGGTGCCTTTGCCCAAATTTTGCTCAGGCACACTGGGCCCACTTGGCCTGGCAGGCTGTGCTCGGCTCATGCTACTGGCCTGGATCCCATGCCTGCCAAGGGTGAGCAGAGCGGCAAGAGGTATGTAAGTGAGTGAGCATGGGATGCGGCCACTGCTCATATCCAGGCATGCTGGCTGCAGTGGGGTGAGCAGCTCCAAGAGCTAGCACAGACATTAGTTCTCTGCAAGGTTGTGGCTAGACAAGGCATACTGCAAGCAGCTTTGACGACAGGTACCAGGGAATGTGGTGGTGCTTGGTAGCTTAGAGATTCCATTAACCACAGAGCCTCAAAGAGGGTGTCATAGCCCTGGTTTGAGGAGCTCTTAGATCTGGGCTCCCCAAAGGGCTGCACCTCTTCTCTCCTTGTCACCCACAATGTGGTGAGCAAGGGGCATCTTTCAGCCCTGTTTGTGTTATAGCTCTTTCAGCCACACCATTCAGTGGATCCCGAGTTCTTGTTCTCCATTCAGGAAGAATGAGGCACATGGACAAATGAAGGGTGAGCAAGGTGAAGAGGAGCTTTATTGAGTGACAGCTCAGAGAAGACCCACATTGCATAGCTCCTCTCCACAGCTGGTCATCCTGTTGTCTGCTTAAGTCTGGCTGAGTCCATCACTTTTTTCGTCTTTTTTTTTTTTTTGAGATGGAGTCTTGTTTTGTGACCCAGGCTAGAGTGCAATGGCACGATTTTGGATCACTGCAACCTCCACTTCCTGGGTTCAAACAATTATCCTGCCTCAGCCTCCCAAGTAGCTGAAATTACAGGTACCCACCTCCACACCTGGCTAATTTTTGTATTTTTAGTAGAGATGGGGTTTCACCACATTGGCCAGGCTGGTATTGAGCTCCTGACCTCATGATCCACCCACCTTGGCCTCCCAAAGTGCTGGGATTACAGTACGAGCCACTGTGCCCGGCAGAGTCCATGCCTTTTATGGGCTTCAGAAGGGAGGAAGTGTGTGCTGATTGGTCCATGGGTGGTCATGAGTGGGCCTGGAAAAAGCACCATAAGTTCCTACTCCTGTCTGCAGGACTGGCATCCTGGTCCCCAGGCTTCAGGCCTTCCCTGGCTTGAAGGTGTGCCCTAACTGTGGACCTTCCTGTTTCCACCCAGGAAGGATCCTGTCTCCCTCCTGCCTCTGTTCATGGCACCCAGGCTGTTTGTGCTGAGGGGCATCTGCAGAGCAGAGCCTGGCTTACCTCAGCCCCACCTTGGCCTCCCTCACATGCTCCTCAACACCAATGTCCAGATGGGGCTGGTGTGTCAGCATGGCCCCAAGCATGTACACACCTGGCCAGGTTATAACAGCACCCAGGCTCAGCCTCAACTCTGAGCCAAGATTGCAGTGGGTGCTGGGAGTGGGGTGGGAGCAGGAACGTCTGAGCCTATGTGGGGAGGGGGGCTTTCCTGGGCCCAAGTTGATGCCCAAGTTGCCATTGGGTGGCTGCAACTGAACCTTGGAGGGTAGGGGCCTTGACTGCTCCCAGACCCCAAAAGCACAGGGAAGCCTAGATCCACAGCCACTACTAGGGCAGCTGCAACTGCACCCTTCAGGGTGGGGCTCCCACCCGTTCCCAGCCTCCAAGAGCACAGGGATGCCCCGGTTGGAAGTTCAGCTGGGCCAACTCATAAGGTGGCAGGACTTCTGCCAGTTGCCAGCTCCCTCTGGCTCCATGAAATGTGCAGCCCCTACTGCACCTTCCAACTGCAGCCAGCATCATGGCAGCAGCCACTCCTGATGGGCCACTGCTGCCATCACTGGACAAGTGATTACACTGTTTAAGGCATTTCATTTCTTAGTAGCTATGAATCTTCTGGTGGCACATAAATATAAATCACAAGATATGCTATATTTCAAAGTAGGCACAGTTGGTTCTATTCTCAGTTAGGTCTGAAAGAAGTAAAGGAATTTTCCATTAAGACTGGATGTGGTAGGTTTTCCTGCACTTTCATTAACCTTGCAGCATTTACTACTTCACCTAATAGCCCTGGTGGTTCATAAATAATCCTCAGTTACCTGCCAAGTAAGCTCTTCACCACTTTCAAAGTGATTGACATGATTCATGATAAAAGACTCTCTCACAAAGTAATGGCTAAATGAAATTACTATACTGATTGCTTTTCAGCCATCCCTTTCAGTTTATTTCTTAAAGATGGGCTCAGGAGTTTAATTCAGTAATGTCACAATTAAAATGCCACTCTTTCATAGGAGAATAAAAAGCAGCACGTTGAAGAGTTTAGTAAACTGAAATATATTTCATCATCTAAATATAAAGTTGCTCTTAAGCATTTAATGCAAGATCAGAAAAACACCTTACAAGTTAAAAAATAAAAAAGATTAGTTAAGGGGTAACTATGTTTATTAGAGGTCCAATTAGGTATGGGTGGGGAGACTAACAAAAAAAAAATAAAGCTTGATTCTTTTTTTTTTTTTTGAGACGAAGTCCCACCCCATTGCCCAGGCTAGAGGGCAACGGCTTGATCTCGGCTCACTGCAACCTCTGCCTCCCAGGTTCAAGCGATTCTTCTGCCTCAGCCTCCTGAGGAGCTGGGATTACAGGCACGTGCCACCACGCCCAGCTAATTTTTGCATTTTTAGAAGAGATGGGGTTTCACCTTGTTGGTCAGGCTGGTCCCGAACTCCTGACCTTGTGATCTGCCTGCCTTGGCCTCCCAAAGTGCTAGGATTACAGGCGCAAGCCATTGTGCCTGGCCTAAAGCTTGATTCTTCAAAGTGTCATTCCTCTCTCAGAATGAACAGGGTGATTTTCAGATTTTAATATTTTTTTTCCTAAAAATATTTTGGCCCTGTATATTAAATAAAAATAGAAATTTTGTATGCTAGTATTATTGTTTATTTAACATTCTCTCCTACATACAATTTAGTTTTTATTCTATTTTTTTTCTCCTAATGTTGGACTTAACAGTAAAGCAAGTCTTTTGAGTCTAAACCTACCGTCAGGTTTTTGTTTACTAACTTAAATTTCTATCTTTCTTTGTAGAGAAAGCAAGCCTCTATCTTGCTTGGATAGAGGAACTCTACTTTCTTCAAACCCGTACCAACAGAAGCCTATTTTATTTTAAAGTTAATGGTTCCTTTTAAAGAGTATAAGTCAGAATACTTGAATTCTAATTGTTAGATTTGACACTGTATTACTTTGGATTCTTTGTAAGGATATTGGATAACAAGGAATAATTAAATTTCACACTTTTAGGGGCCTCAAGAAAAACTAAAACCAGAAACTTACATGTCAGTGATAGCTGCATCCTCTCTCTCTCTCTGTCTCCTCATGCTGCCTCCCACCATCCATTCATTTCACACTCATTTTCTGTTCAAGTCAGAACACATGGCCACCATCAGTAACCAATCCAATTTTATGTTTTACACTTCAGCTAAGGGAAGGATTCTTATCCAGTTATTGAGATTTTTAAGTCATAGTGCAGAAGCAGTTTGGATGATCTAATTTTTGTCTGGTAGTCACCTCTGTCAAGGGCCAAAATCGTGCCACAGTGGGTGGATTCCCTTATGCCATGTGTCTGGATGGAGGATTTTAAACTAAGGTTAGTGTAGGTATGCTGAGTGGAATACCATAAATATTTACTACAAAGTATGCAGATACATGTGTCAGCCATTAATTTTTTGTAATTGCATGTGTAAAATGACTTAATTATTTAATTGTGAACTCCTCAGAAAATTGGATATCTCTGCTATCTTAAGTTCACAAAATTCTTGAGAACTTAGTATTACTGTTTTAGTGAGGCTGTCTTAAGATTTTGTCATTTCAACTCTATGAGTAATGACAAGAATATAGAGTCCGAAAAAAACAAAAAAACTAAAAAATCACTCTTAAGAGCATATCTTAGTTTCAAGCATGATAAAGAGACAGAGTGATTCAATAAAAGATTTTTTACTAAGGGAAAATTTGTGGACACTGTCTAAAAATAACTTTCTGAAGTTGAATATTTTTTATCTTATTCTTGTTCTGCCACTTAGTTGCCATAACTCTGGGCAAAAAATACAATATTTCTATGCCTCAATCACTACATCTGTAAAGTGGTTACAATAAAGAATATCTATCTAGTAGGCATACTATGAAAAATAAGTGGATTGTTTTACATGAATAATTTAGAAACATGCCAAGCACATAGTTTATATATATGGTAGCTTTATTAATATTATTTGGGTGCTGTGTTGGAGAAAAGTTTAATACATCTGATGCAAATATTTTTGAAACCACAAATTGATTATAATATCATATAAAAATAAAATTAGTAGAATAATAGTAATAATGTTATTATTTAATTATTATATTATTATATTAACAATTAGTATATTATGTAATATATATTATATATAATATATATTATATATATATTTTATATATTATATATTAATAAAATTAGTATATAATATCATATAAAAATAAAATTAGTAGAAACTATTCCTTGCACTGAATGGGAGCTTAAAATAAACACCAAGCAGTTCTATTATTTTAAAATTCTAAATGTTTATTTATATTTGCATTTAAAAGATTTAAAAGAATTTTTTAATGTCTTCTTGAATTTGGATATTTCTAAATATTTTTACTTAGTTTTTCTCTACAATCAATGGATTTCTCTTGTGTAATAACAAAACAAGAAAAAAAAGATAAGTTGTTTTAATGCCTGTGGCTAAAACTTTGAGACAATATATACGAATTTGCTATTGCATTTATTTATCTTCATGGAAATACTTCTTTAAGGTAGTTCTTCATGGTCTACCACTGTTCCTCATACAATATAAACTGGATTTTAAAAGGGAGTGAATGAAAGCTAGATAATTCAATCCATAATGTTTCTTTATTTTTTTTATTTCATGTGAATAATGTGAGCTAACTTAGGAATTCTAGATTTTAGCACAATTCTTTTGAAAGGTCATGGGGAGGTGAACGTTTCCTTAAAAAGGAAGCATTGGTTGAGTCAATAGCCAAGATTTGATCTGTCTCATAGTTGTATCATTCAACAGCAATCTACTATGCAAAACACTTTGATAATTAACTTGGCACACAAAATTAAATAGAGCCAAACTAGTTTGATCATAACTGTTACTTAGAAGAAGCCTTTTTAAGATATTCAGATTCCTGGATCTTTCTCTTGACCAAGGGTCAGCAAACATTTTCTGTAAAGTGCCAGACAATAAGTATTTACAGCTGTATGGGCCATACAATTATTTCATCAACTCTCCATTCTGCCATTGTAGCAGGAAAGCAATCACAGACAATATGGAAGATAGATATGGTTGCATTTCAATAAAATCTTACCCACAGAATAGGTGATAAACTGAATTAGCTGGAGACCTATAGTTTTCCAACTCTGTTCTAGATCAACTGAACAGTTTAGAGGCTCTTTGAGTTGAGAGTTTTAACATCAGGATAAACTATATCCAAATATGGGAAATCAGTCATATAGAGATTTTAATGTTATGCAGTATGAAGGTATCACATTTGTGAGATGTACAATTAAAAAGTCTTGACAGATGGCTGGGTGCGGTGGCTCACACCTGTAATCCTAGCACTTTGGGAGGTTGTGGTAGGCAGATCACTCGAGGTCAGGAGTTTGAAACCAGCCTAGCCAACATAGTGAAACCCTGAAACCCCATCTCTACTAAAAATACAAAAATATTAACCAGGTGTGGTGGCAGGTGCCTGTAATATCAGCTACTTGAGAAGCTGAGGCAGGAGAATCACTTGAACCCAGGATGTGGAGGTTGCAGTGAGCCAAGATCCTGCCACTGCACTCCAGCTTGGGCGACAGAGCAAGACTCTGTATCAAAAAAAAAAAAAAAAAAAAGGAAAAAATCATCTTGACAGACTAAAAGGAATAGGTTAAGCAAGCTTTGTACTATCTTTGAATATGTAAGTCTTTAACTATTTATTGTAAAGAATATAAAGCATTTAAGCTCATCAAATGCCCTAATGGAGAGAAAGGATTATAGCATACCTTATATCTTTTATTTCATGCTAAACGAGTCCCTATAACAATATTAGGCAGTATAACTAAGCTTAAAGGGCATTCTATATTTCAGGTTTTTCAAGAAATATAATTGGCATCCCTTTCAGGGATCGAAATTCATTGGCATCCCTTATGTTGTATTTTCAAAAGCCGAATTTAGCTGTCACTAAATAGTAGGTTCATCTTTTAAGCCAGAGAATGTTTTCTGTGATTTACACAAATCCCCACCTGGCATATTAAACTCACTTGGGTAATCTGAATTTCCTGATAGGTATTTAATTTTGAACACGTGTATATACTTCACTAATTAAAAAAGGGACTAGAAGATCCAAATTGGATTTCTTTAGGAGAAATATAAATTTCTTGCTAATAGGTAGAAAGATTTAAAGATTACCAAACGTACAATCCATCTCCAGAAAGTACCTATTTATCAATTCAGACTGATTATACAGCAGCATAATTGGAGTTTTTTAATGTATGCAAGCTAAATATCATATTTTCTTATTAGCCACATTCCAGACTAATTTGATAATATCCAAAAATAAAACAAAACTTGAACCAAACACTTTCCCAGGGCAGATTAAATAAACTCTGCATTAAATCTATGTGACTTTAAAAATCCCTTATATCCTTTAGACATGCTGTATTTCTCTCTGAAACTAATGAATAAGATTAACTTTGAAGACATTTTCAGCGTCTCTTATGATATTACAATTTTAAGGTAAAAATGAGTGTAGAAAAGCTGTCTGAGATCCTAGGCCATGAAGCACAATCTCAAAATATGAAGTAATGGAGTTGTAATCACAAGTCTATAGATGAAAATAATCTCTTTTACATTTCACTTGATTTTCTCTCAATATCAAATTGTGATATTTAAAGTTTTACACTACAATCTTGTTGAAAATTTTTCATTTTCTCATATCTATTTACTTAAATAATTAATAATGCATCCTTTTATGTGCAAGAAAATTTTGAGAAAATGTTCATATATTTATTCTGTTAATATGTTTTTTGTTTGTTTGTTTTTGAGACAGAGTCTTGCTCTTTTGCCAGGCTGGCCTTCAGTGGCTGGATCCCGGCTCACTGCAACCTCCACCTCCCAGGTTCAAGTGATTCTCCTGCCTCAGCTTCCCGAGTAGCCGGCAGCACAGGCATGCACTACCATGCCCGGCTAATTTTTTGTATTTTAGTAGAGACGGGGTTTCACCATGTCGGCCAGATGGTCTTGATCTCCTGACCTTGTCATCTGCCCACCTCTGCCTCCTAAAGTGCTGGGATTACAGGCATGAGCCACCACGCCCAGCCTATTCTGATAATATGTTTTCTAAACATCAGAAAAAAAAAATTGTTAGGCAGACTTTTCTCTAAGATGCAGTCATAGGCAACTTATAGGGGTCTATATTTATTACAAAGATCTGTTTTCTTCTACAGTGAGGATTCTCTTCAGTTCCTCTCCAAAGGTCTAATTAAATATGTAGACCAAACTCATCTCCATGGTTTAGATTTAGGTACAAATATATTAGGATGCTGCTTATATGCTGTAATTTACTTTATGTCACCCATGATGTTCCTCACTGCAAAATTAAAATTCTACCATTAAACATTCATTTATTTAAAGTTAAGAATATTTCTTTGTCTTTTTCTGTTTCGTACTTACATGCAACTATACTTGAAAGGATACTAAGTTGTCTAACTTGTAATAATTTAGTAAAGGGTGTGATGGAATTTCTTCAAAATTATGACGATTAGCCAAACTTTGTCTTTCTGTACAGCAAAGAGGCTAGTTTCAGTGGAAGGAGAAATGTAGTAGAACTGGAGAGTCTATGTTTCTGAGAAACACATATATAAGACTGAGCAATGAAAATCTAAGGGAAACCTGGGGCTAAGATGAGCAAATCAGAGAGCACAAAAATAGAATGCAAAATAAGGCTCCAGTAATTGGGGCTGTGTCTAGCTACTCAGAAGGCTAATCAAAAGCTTTCTTGTTTCTGCCCCCCTCCTTTTCTTCTTTATCTGTGGCTCTTATTTTTCTTATTTTTTTCTACCCACCTGGTTTACAAGCAAAGCACATAAATATTTTCTGACTCCTTGTCTCTTAACTCCTCTAGCTCTTAGAACTTGCTTTAGATAATCCTTCACATGTTAAGTTTTCTCTTGTATTATATGTACTGTTTTTCCATAAGTATCAGTTTGGTTTGTCTGATGTTTTAATCTTCTTGGAGACATAATGAAGTCTTAACTTTATTCTTTCTCTCCTTAAGATACAATATGTTGACCTGCTCTACAAAAGAATTTTGGTAAATAAAACTTCAGAAAAAACAAGTACAGATGTGAAATCCAGTTAACCATGCCCTCTGACATTCATTTGAAGACACTGATGATTAAAATTAGGAAATAAACCATTGAGAATAACTAAAATCTGCCTAAAGTTTACCATATGTAAAGTCCTGTTCTATGTCAGTAACATGTATTATTTCTTCTTTAAGGAATCCTACATGATAGGTGAAATCACCAACAGCCTTTGCTAGATGAGGAATTGAGGAACATAGTGTTCAGAGGATTTGAGTAATTCACACAACTGGGTTTGAATACAGGTAATCGGGTTCTAATGTCCTTTCTCTTCAGGATGACAAAATTATGCCTCTATGAAAAGAGAACACGTCAATACAGTCCAAAGAAGAATAAGCTTAACAGAATTTACAAATACTTACAGAAGAATTGAATCAGAGCATACAAACAGTCCTATACCTCCCATTTGGGGAGTCCTGGTGATAATACAAATGTAGGCCAAATGTGTTACTCGCTAAATATTTAGAAGTTGTAAATCAAGAGAAGAAATTGCTAAAGAAAACTGGTTCTGGCCTAGTACCTTAACAAATATACTCTTTAATGAAATGGAAGGTCAGATTCAAATTTAGAATTCTCAAATTCATGTTCATCAAAGTTCCATTTATGAATTATGTGGCTTGGGGATGGCACCCGGCCCCTCACCTGAGACTCATCCTTTTTCTCACCCCTACATCATGGCTTTGTTTATCAATACAGGAAACCTCTTCTAAACCTGGGTGATTATCTCAGCTTATATATATTTGCTGTGACCATAACCTGTTTAAAGTGCTGCACCTTAGCCAACACTTAATGGGAGAGTTTTGCATGTTAAAATGTATTCTATGGAAGATGGATATAGGAAAGAGACACTTGTAGGTCCTAAAGTTGGCCCTTGGTGATTGGGTAGAAAATGTCATGCCAAGAATGTATCCTGGAAGGGAGACGAGGGGTTCCAAGGGTCCTCTCTCTTGGCCCATGCCTACTCCTAATCCACATGGTGTGTTCAGTTTAATGCACATCAGAGCCAGTCCTGTTGTTTGATTCTAATAGTAACATTGTACAAACAGTTTAGAGAAAATATATTTATGAGAATGAGAGACAATGACCAACAGAACTCAAGAGTAACATTAGAAATAGTATTAAGTAAAATATGGTGACCATCAAAAGACTTTGGCAGAAACATAGTGAAAGAATCTACTATAGAAATAATTCCTTGGCAAGACTGGCAAATGGTATCAAAGGAGTGATTATCTGAGATAAAAATGGAAAGAGAAAAAGGTGGATATTCAGGTGAGTATGAAAAATAGGAAATGTGGAATCTCCCAGAAAGGATTTGTTTTCACTCATATTAATATTTCTGAGGAAAACAAAAAATATTTTAACAATGTGAAACTTTATAGTGAAAAAGGAGTGGCATGGTCAATCTGTATAACCCATGTATTTCCACAAAGTAACATTGATATAGCAGCTTCACTGATGAAGAATGGAACTGGTTTTTTTTTGGGTGCCTGTAACTGCTGTGTGGTGAAAACAAGACCAATCTTAGGAAGGAATGAAAAACCAACTTTGAAAAAGATGCTTTTATATGGGATCTGGTCATTATTAAGTTAAATTCCAGGAAATATGGAGGCTGGGCTATCTAGAAATATTGTAATTGAAATTTTATTTATGTAGTAAAAAATGCATAATTTAAGAAGTATTAGTTTTGTTTATTAAAATTAAATTTTTAAATAAATAAAATACTTAAATAAATAAAACTATTACAAGCATGCCCTATTTTGTGTAATACTGTTTTCATAATTAATTTATACACACTGGAGAACTTTGTAAAGTATGTATTTATTTTCTTTTACAGACAAAATGATTAAGCTGTAAAGTCTCATGTTTTAAGTCACCTACTTGAAGTTTCAAGGACCTCAATATCCTCTGATTATTCTCTAAGGTTGCCTTCAAAGAGAAGAACATAAGCACAGTGGAGAAGGTAATTGTGCTTTTCAGATGAAAGTCCTTGTAGGAGACTTTGTTGCTATTTGAGTCTTCAAAACATTCATAACCTTTGGATATAGTTGTATGAGGAAGTGATATCTAGAAATTTTGTAGCTCTCAAGAGAAGCTAGCCAATTTTGAAAATGGATAGCAGAAATTAAAAAGCCTCTAAGAAACCTAAAGTATTGAATGTGTTTTAATCTGTTGGATTAACCACTTGCCCTATCTCGTCTTGTTATATTAGATGATAAACCTCCATAGGATTTAAGTCACTAATATTTGTGTCTGTTATTTGATGCCATGAAATGCCAATTCAAATAGAGTTTAATATATGATTCTATCCCAGGTAAAAACTGATAACTGATTAAAGTCACACAATTGAATGTAAGAACAATAAGAGCTGAGACTTGTAAATGACTACAAGTGTCAAGTGGTTTAATATTATTCCAAATTCAGACATAATGCTTACAATAGATGATAGGGTGCAGAGCTAATCATGAATTTGAAAATATGTAGGAAGTTTATGTTAAGGTTTTTGAGTATAACTTACACAAATGTTAGACATAGCCTCTCTATACATAGTAAATAACACAGTGCAAATAAAGTTGCAAGTAAATGAAGTTTTAGAAAAGCCCTTCTGAACAATATGTACTGGTCTTTCAATATTCTAATTTCCACAATTGCCTATGTTAGAATGAATAATACTTCTATTTAATAGTGCCAGTTACACTTCTTTAACCTGTAAGAGTTGAACGGCATTTATAAAATGTGGGTTCCACCACGTCCATTATCCAATCAGACAGTAAGCTTGGCTATATAAATCAAGGTAGAAGTTTCTTTTCGTCACTCTCGAAGGACGAGACTAAAAGATTAAGACTGCTAAGAAGGCTAAATATAGCTGAATCCTATATTTCCATCAGTGGTGATGAAAATTGCACATTTTCAATAGCCTGAAAAAATGAAATCACTAATTCCTATTTATTTTACTGTTAAATTACTATTTGAAGATAAATATGAAGACCAGTATCCTGTCAAACACAATTTTGTGGTTTTACAAAAGACTATAAGCAAACAAATATTAACATGGTATATTAAATTGGCTTTCATTTAAAATAGCTGAATTGTGGTATTTAGATTTGTGTGTGTATAAGTTTTTCTGTGTGTATGTATACATTAACATTCTAGTGTGTGCTAGTTCACTTTTATAATTTTGGGTGGGTGTGTGTGTGTGTGTGCACGGCAGTATTTCATCTATTAGTAACTTTTTAAAATTCCTTATAATTAACCTACAGTTCACCCAGATATGGACTCTGATAAGTCTCTGCTGCACTGAGTCACTCTGAAGCCAATTTAAACATTTTTATTTTCAAAATTTCAGAGACTTTAAGTGTATCTGTTTTACGAGTTACTATGTAGTATTCTTGATGTTTTACGTGTTATCTCAATTGGCTTCTACATAAAGCAAAATCCAAAAACCTTGTCAAATGAACGGTTTCTCCCAATTATATCCCAAAGATATATTTCATTATGAAAACTGCAAAGAGAATTCCAGCCAGTTAATTCTCAGTGTTGACCGTAGTGGGTAGAATTACTGCCCTCTCTCCACTGCATGTGGAGCCCCAGCCTGACATGGGTCTTACTGAAAATTCGTGATTTTCCTGGATAATTGAGCTGGGGATATTTCTAGGCCAAATCTCTTCTATGAAACAGGGTAGAATTACAGTCAGGGAAGACGTAAATGCAGATCATCATTCCTCAGAGATTTCTCTTGGCTGAAAGCATAAATGTGATTAGACATTCAACAGTTTCTCTTCTTCAAACTAATCTGTTTACCTCCATGTGGGTGGGCTAAAAACCAAATCTAAAACCTAAAATTGTTTTGTCATCAGCATTGACTGTCAGAGACTCTGTCTACATGAAGCCAAAACATCCAGATGGAAACTGAAAAGTAACATCCATCATCTAAACATTTTCCTTTCTCAATGCCAAGCATATAGATACTTGGAAACAATGTCATGATTGACTAAATGTTTTACTTTTAATCTAGATGTTTTGGCATTGTTTAGATACAATCTCAGTTGTAACTTTGCATACAAAATTACCAGATCTGTAGAGTAATAGATAGTTTTTAAAAAATAATTAACTTAAAATCCTTATACATATATGGAGAAAATCCTGGCTATAGATTCAGGATAGAAGTAATTATAAATCCATATACACATATATACATGTGTGTTGTATATATATAGTGTGTACATATACATATATATATATATGGGTATTGTATATATATGCATATATGGATTTATAATTATATATAAATTGTATGTATATGGATTTATAGTTAATTCTGTCTTGGATTTGTATGGATTTTTACTTCTATATTTGAATAAATTCTTCACATGAATAAGTCATTATCTTAGTTACTATAGATGAATACCATGAGAGGAGTAACCAAGTTGAAAAAAAAAAGCAGTCACACACATGCACAAGTAACTAAAATGTTTGGCCTGCTGTGATTTGTGATTATTTTTAGGTACATTTACATAGGACAACTGTAGAGAACAGAAGCTGGTATGGCTGAACAGAGAGCTCTGACAAGGTCTCATAGGGAAGTAGACTGGTTCTGAAAATTAAAAATGACCAGAACATTTTAATAAGCACAGATAAAAGTAAAGGGCATTTATAGCATCAGATGTATAAACACTGTTCAACAAACCCCGAGCTATTCATCAAATCTAGCCTGCTGCATGTGTTGGTAAATATAGGTATTTTATGTAAGAGCCCAGCCACATCCCTGTGTTTGCTTATTGTTTTTTCCTGTCCACAGCTACCTCGGCACTGCCTCAGTGACTTATAAAACCAAACATATTTAATATATGGCCCTTTATAGAAAATAGTTTGCTACATTTTGTTATATGATATATTTAGGGAAGCAGGAAAGAGTTCCAGGTGATTGGAACAGAGGCTGCATGCTGCCATTGTTGGTAATTTAGAATGGGAGGATTGAAAGAAATTTTTTTCCAGATTGTTAAAGACCCAAATTTTAGGATAAGACAAAATATTTCTTAGTATGAAAATAATAATAACAAGATTAAGCATATGCTTTGGATACAAAATCAGTGGTTATATATTAAAAGGTTCTATGGCTGAAAGTAAGTGGGAACATTTTGGAAAGTATTTCATTAGCTTAAAGATAACTTTAATTGAAATTGGATGTCAATGGTTTTGTAAAAACAATGTAATTATGGTATGAATAAAGAATTTATTCATCTTAAAATACCAAATGCTAATGTTTTGGATGTTATTATAATTTATTATTTAAGAATGATGGTCCTAGGATCTGACTCCCTGACATTTGAAAGCATAAGAGAATGGCTTTGGCAAAACTTCTTAAATGTTTGTGACTGGTTTCCTGTTTACACAGGGGAAAAATAACAACTGTTCACTCATTATGTTTTGGGCTAACTTACATGAGTTATTCCAAGTAAGCATTTAGATAATAAGTAGGTATTAGTATGATGATGCTTCCTATTGAAGGATAAATGTGTTCTACTTCAAAATATACTCTAAGCAAATATTTTCCTATTTTTCATGTCAACTGGATATGTTTTGAGGGCTAAAGAACCGCCTTTACAGAGAATATATAGAGGACATGATACATTTTATGGTTTCAATTTGTGTCTCCACCCAAATTTCATGTCAAATTGTAATCTCCAATGTTGGAAGAGGGGATTGGTGAGAGGTGATAAGATCATGGGAGTGGACTTTCCCCTTGCTGTTCTCTGGATAGTGAATGTGTTCTCTTGAGATCTAGTAGTTTCAAAGAGTGTGGCTCCTTCCCCCATCTCTCTTTCCTCCTGCTCTGGCCATGTAAGGACTTGACTCCTTCCTCTTTGCCTTTTGCCATAATTGTAATTTTCCTGAGGCCTCTCCAGCTATGCTTTCTGTATAGCTTGTGGAACCATGAACCAATTAAAACTATTTTTTAAATAAATAAATAAATACATAACCCAGCCTCTAGTAGTTCTTTGTAACAATGTGAGAACAGACTAATACAGTATTCTTCTGAGCTCTGGCCATGTCTTATCTGTGGCTTTCTCAAAATGCACAACATAGGATAAATTTAAAGTGGTAGGGAAAAAGAATAAATCAAAGATAAATTCAGATTTAGATATGTGAGAAACATGTTCACCCACCCAAACCCAAGGAATTGTCTCAGAGACAGGAAGAGCAGCATAAGCGAGACTTTTAATGTGGTCTTGCAAGATCGAGTGTTTGGTAAGCAGGCACACCCAGGGCAGTTACAGCAGGTAATTTATCTCCTAGCACATAAGTGCCTCCCTGAGTTCCTCGTTGGTATGGTACTATGGGGTTACAATCTTCCCGGACATCACCCAAGTTTCCTCATCCCCCTGGTCCCTTTTCCCACTTAAGTTTCCATTTCCCAATAGCAAAATGTTCTTGCCTTTTATGGCCTAACACCCTCTTCTACATCCTTTTCACTTATCATCACTTTCTAGGTGCATGATCCACGTGGTTTGTCACATCCGTTGGCTGGCTGCCAGTAGTTAGATTTATCATACTTTGAATACTGACCATTTAAAATGTTTTCTCACAGATATAACAACTTAAGACCTGATGTTTTATTTCACCAAATGCTTTTTGCTACTTTAAAAATGCGTGCACACACACACACACACACACACACACACACAGAATTAGACTGATAATGACAAATCATAAACTTGGTCATTGATAATGACCAATCATAAACTTCTTAATTATTTTGGAAATGCTTATATATTCTGTACTGGATAAATGCAATATAACACACAATACTAGTTAGTTATAACATATGGTATCTATTGACTGATGAAAGTTTCACTTAGAATGAATAGACATTTTCATAGAAAATTATACTGCAACCCTGATATTAACCTCAAAACGTGTATTTAAACTACTTAAATTACATTGCTTTTATTTTTTAGATGGAACAATTTCCATCAATGAAATTATACTTCTCTGTGCTATTGAAATATAAGGACAAATGTATATATAAAGTACATAAAAGTAAGTAAATGCATAATATTTTCATGAATAACAATTACAAGTTTGTAAACTCACTGAATATTTACTCTTATATTGTATTGCTGTTTTATTGTGTGGCTGCTATAACTCAGGCTAAACAACAAAGAGTTAAACAAGTTCATTTGTCTTCCATAATGTTCTGAGTG
Organism: Cacajao melanocephalus; assembly: GCA_963573385.1. Classification (NCBI taxonomy): domain Eukaryota; kingdom Metazoa; phylum Chordata; class Mammalia; order Primates; family Pitheciidae; genus Cacajao; species Cacajao melanocephalus. Next base: position 33,796 of record CAUYLG010021030.1, on the reverse strand, counting down.
TACATGTGGCAATTCTGTTATGGTCGAATCTAGAAGGATGCCAGAGCAGAGCTTTTCAATTTTGTTGTTGAGGTCCTGGGCTCCACACAGTACTCAATAATTTTTAGTTTGTGTTATGTGGTGATTGAGATTTACTTTGTGTTATGGGGTGCAATATGAGATTTTTACAGGATAGATTTATTTCCTGGGATGTTTGCATATACAATTGCACAATTTGATCTTTGTAGTGGAGGTTAGCTATCTCCCCTCATAGCTATTCCTCTTAGTCATACAAAGAGTATGAAGGAAGAAACTGGCTCCAGAGAAGGAGAAAAAAAGAGCATTTAAGATACTATTATATGAAGCTTGCCCTCATGGTGAGATGCCCTCCTTTTCTATAAACAGTACTTTTTTTTTTTTGAGACGGAATCTGGCTCTGTCACCAGGCTGGAGTGCAGTAACATGGTCTCAGCTCACTGTAGCCTCCTCCTCTCAGGTTCAACCGATCCTCCTGCCTCAGTCTTCCAAGTATATGGGACTACAGGCATGTGCCACCATGCCTAGCTAATTTTTGTATGTTTAGTAGAGACGGGGTTTCACCTTGTTGGCCAGGATGGTCTCGACTCAAGATCTTCTTGACCTCAGGACCCGCCTGCCTCGTCCTCCCAAAGTGCTGGGATTACAGGCATGAGCCACCACCCCCAGACAAAACAATCCATTTTTAAGAGGTGATTTAGACGATCAGTAATAGTGTCCCATGTGTTTTTTCTGGAAAAAATTTTTTAATATCCACTTGAATGAAAGCTACATGAGTCTTGAGATTTTGTCTACCTTGTTCACAGTTCTATCACCTGTATTTAGAAAAGCGCCTGACACATAGCAGCCAGTGAATGTAAATAAATGTTCTGCCAATTTCAATACTGGCTTCTATCTTTTGATATAAGATAGCTATCTAGCTCTGCTAGGACACATGTCTTCTAACTAGAAGACAAGAGAGAACATGTCTATTCCATTCAAAGATTAATAGAATTCAGGAAAATCAATATGAGGAACTACTTAGCTATCTGGTCCACAGTAACTTTGCTTTGAAAAATTTGGCTGTAATACAAATATTAATCCATTTTTATGAAGGGTTCAATATGAGATCTGTGCATGATTATTTTATATATTATGTGTTTGATGAAACAATATCAGTTCTACTTAATGGTAAAATAGCCCAAAACATAAAAGTTATTTATTGAGAAATCCTGTTCCATTTTCTTTTAGTGCATAATTAAGAGACGTAATGTTTTTTTCTAGGTAATACATTATATTATTGTGCAAACTAAAGAATAATATCTTGTTTTGATTATTGTATTGTGTTCTCATAAAATTTATATTCTTGGAAATGTGTATGTGTTTTTGAGATGATTTAATAGCTTTTCAGCATTAAAAATCTTCAACTGTTCTTTTTTCATATAATTCAGTATAAAAGAATTTGATTTCATATAATAAAAATTATTAGAAAGAGGAGAATAGTAAATTTAAAATGTGTCATTCAAGAATAAAGCAATCCATGACTAAAATATAAAAATGTAAAGGAATTAGTCTGAAGAAAATTTGAAACCTGGTTGTCAAAATTTTTTGGCAATGTAAAAAAACATCCCTTGTATAGAAACATATAATTATGCACACAGATGAAAAAATGGTCATCTTTTAAAAAGATATATTACTTTCCTATTAGCAAAAGAGTTAGAAAATAATGTTTCCAAAATTTAGCAACTAAGTTCTAGTAAATTTATATAATGTCAACCAAATAACTCATATGAAATACCTAATAACTAATTCTGTTGAAGTGAGATCAAATGGAGAACTTGAATGTAATACAGCTAGTTCTATGAACAGAGTTGTAATTTCTTACAATTTGAGTTTTACCACTAATAAACTTTTAAAATACGCATCATTAAAAAACATGATAAAGTTCTGATTTGTGGGTGCAGCAGTTTTATGGTATTTTGAACAGGAGACATTGGTGACAGAGCGAGACTCTGTCTCAAAATAAAAGGACTGTTTATAGAAAAGGAGGGCATCTCATCATGAGGGCAAGCTTCATATAACAGAATTTTAAATACTCTTTTTCTTCCTTCTTCTCTGGAGGCAGTTTCTTCCTTCATACTCTTTGGACTACTATAATCTTCTAACTTGCCCTAATATTTTCCTAATATTTTGTCAGCCACCCTGAGTGAATCCCAACAAGAGATGAAATGAATTGAAATGTCTTTCTGAAGACAAGAAGCAAAATGTGAATATAATGGTAGAGGACACATCTTCCTAGAGTGACTGGTGTAGTTCACAGTAGAAGTGGCTACTACAACCAATTTGCTGGAATTAGTAATGCTAACTGGGTCTATCCTGAGCTAATTAAGACATAAGGTCACCCTCCCTTTCTGTTTTTCCATTACTGGTAGTTTTTACTTTTAATTATATTTTTAATTCTTTATGAAAGATTTTTCTAGAGTAACAACCAAGAGGTCTTTGGAGAAGAAAATTAGAAGTGAGAGAGATTCTTCTGGAGGTGAAATTGTTCTGGGCTCTATTTTGCTTACAGGCCAAATTGTGAAAGCATAGATATTCTGGTCTGCTCTCGGCCTCATGGTAGAAGCTACCTGGAGTGTTTCATCTTTGCCAAAGACTATGTAATTAAATCTGCCTAATTCTGGAATGTCATATTAAGGAACTCACTTATCTATAGTTATGTTATATTCTCCAACTTGCAAATAACTAATTTGACATTTTTATCTTTGTTATTTTTCCTTTGTTTAACAGTTATTTCTAAATCCAGATAGAGGAATAAATAGAAAATGGAAGAAAGAAGTTTTGGTATATTCACCCTTACACCCCAGCATAATCTAACTGCTTACAAAGTGACTTTAAACAATACAAACACAGCCCAAAAGCACGATATTGTACAACAATGCATAATAATGTTTTGTGTGTATCATAGAAAAATAAACCTAGTAACTATTTATTTGGCAATTATGCAAGATTATGTTTCAATGTATTTTAACAGCTATCCTAGATTTACTTCAAAAAATTCTTCTCTTTGTTATCCTTCTACCCTACCACAATTTTTCTAAAACAGGACCTTTGTAAATATATAATTAGCTTTTTTCTTTTTTTTTTTTTTTTGTCAGAAATGATCTTACTTAGATCTCTGAATATTTCTTACTTAATTCAGGTTTCTGCACAAATGTCACTTCCTCTGAGAGACCTTCCTGACTGGTAAGTAAAGTGGGCTCCTGCTCACCTCATCATCACATCTGAAGTTCTACGCTTTCTGAGCTATTTCTTAATTGCACATGCCACTATCTGTTGTGATGATATGTTTTACATGTATTGTTTTAACTTCACTTACTAAAGGGACTTTGTCTTGTACTGATGTATATTTAGGGCTAAGAAGAGAACCTGGCACATTTGGTTACTTAACAAGAGTGTGTTGAATGAACAAAGAACTACCATGGAAAGTGTATGGACATAATGGAAATAGCTTACACTCCATTAATAGCCAAGATATGTGTCATGCATACTTTCTTTTGAAATGAGTCATGATTTTTTCCCCCTAAAACATATTTGTTTTCTTAAAACACAAAAGTGATTTCAAAGGCTAAAGTAGAGTTTTCTGCTTACCAAACATCTCTTTTTCATTTTGAGGAGGCATATAATTCCAATTTTATTATAATCAAATAATTTCTCCTTTAGAAGAGTTATATTAACTGCAATTGTTCCTGCTACTGGAAGCCTGAGCACTAGTATAGATCATTTTAGTCTGCAGATTTACAGGAGAAAGCTAGAAATTTCCTCTTTAAGTAACTTAGAATAGAAATTGAAATACAAGAGCTCTTGGAGAAGAGATGAGGATGAGTACAAGACTAGTTACCACTATCATAACAGTACATGGCTTTTAGCTTTTATATCATACTGAATAGTTTTAAAATATGTTCACATTCATTCTCTTATTTGACAAGTTTGAAGAATGAGAGTTTTTGTTTTGTTTTGCTTTTGTTGTTTTCTTTTTTTACTTTTACATTTAGAGTATACACTCTGGCCTATAGAAATCTGTATACGGGATGTTTGAGTCCCAAGTAGTAAGCATTCCCATGGAGAATACACTGAGCCAAGTACTGTGGGAACAGTGAGAAGGGAGGATCTTATTCCAACCTGGGAAGTCAGGGCAGGCTTTACATGTGGGGAACGTTTGACCTGTGTCCTGAATGAGCTGGGAAACATTACATTTTTTTTTTTTTTTGAGATGGAGTCTTGCTCTGTTGCCCAGGCTGGAGTGCTGTGATGCAATCTCAGCTCAATGCAACCTCCACCTCCCCAGTTCAAGCAATTATTCTGCCTCAGCCTCCTGAGTAGCTGGGATCACAGGAACCTGCCACCACACCTGGCTAATTTTTGTATTTTTAGTAGAGATGGGGTTTCACCATGTTAGCCAGGCTGATCTCAAACTCCTGACCTCAGGTGATCTGCCCACCTTGGCCTCCCAAACTGCTGGGATTACAGGTGTGAGCCACCATGCCCAGCCCCGAATTATATTAATATTTATAAATTTTCATCAGTGAGCATCGATGAGATATTTAAGAAAGTTCAAATTCATTACATTATGAGACATCAGTTTTTCTATAAAGTGCCCTGAGAAGATAGTCACATCCTTCCACTGCTCATCACTGTCTCCTGGCTGCTTCTCTCCCCAGACGTGTTTCACATAGATGACTCCATTTCTCAGTGGCTTTCTTTCCTTGATTCTATCCTATGACTTCATGAAGCAAGCCCCAGATCATCTCCTCATGTCAGTTATTCTTAACTCACTTTTTTCAATAATATTACTGAGTGCTTTAGGCCTATGGGATGCAGTAGTGATGATGACTGAGTCTTTGCTCTAAGAGTTGACTGCTTTTGCAACTTGGACTGTGTTCAGCTGGCAGCTCCTCTCTGCTCCAAGGAATGTCTGCTGGGCTCACTCACTCACTCCTGTGTCTGCAATCAGCTGGCAGCTTGAGTGAAGTTGAAGTGTCCAAGATGCCTGCATTTACATTATCAGATTTATATTATCCTTGCTCAACTGGAATTGCTGGAGGAGGTTTCTCTCTCTCTCTCTCTCTCTCTCTCTCTCTCTCTCTCTCTCTCTCTGTCCAGTATTCTTACTTCTTTTGGGGCCTTTATATCTCATTGAACTTTTATCATCAAGGAAGCTTATTTACATGGCTTGTCATAGCATCAAGAAGAAATATTCTTTGGAAGTAAACAAATTAATCAACACAATACCAAGAACTTTATACACACATTATGATAACATAGAGGTTGAACTGTAGCATGTATTTTCTATAAAAAAGTATGCTAATAACTTAGGATGTGGTTAATCTACTACTGTTATAATAGCAAAACTTCATCTGTATGTAATTTGTGTAAAATGAAAACACTAACAAAATTAAAATCAACTAATTTAAAAAAGAATTGGGCTACTAAAATCTGCTTTATATTAGTTCAGATTTGCACATAGGCAAGCACAGGATTTAGATTGTGATGCCATTGGGAAGAGATGGACAAAATATTTTTCAAAATTGAGCAGTGGTGAAAATAATTTTAAATAGAGTGAATTATGAGCCAGAAATATAGAGCATTTACTGTATCATCTAGATGCAAATAAAATCAACAAACAGAATTTTGAGATCATTCTAAGCCTTTATTGTAACTGAATGATACTACAGAGTGACAGCAGGGAAAAGCACAAAGTTTAGCTGGTAGAGCCATGCTGTAATATAAACATACCATTTCCAAAATTGTTGAGATGGAGGATTTTCCTTATGACTACTTAATATTTAATGTTAATGTGGAAAGAAATAGGGAATAAAATGTCTTAAGGAAGCTATCTGCCAAAGTGTTGACTAATTCTAGAACCAGAGATTCTATTCAAATACACACTTCCTTGTTAAAGAACCTTGCTTTAGGCCAGGTGAGGTGGCTCACGCCTGTAATCCTAGCACTTTGGGAGGCTGAGGTGGGCAGATCACAAGGTCAGGAGTTCGAGACCAGCCTGGCCAACATGGTGAAAACCTGTCTCTACTAAAAATACAAAAAAAAAGCTGGACATGGTAGCAGCCCCCTTTAAACTCAGCTACTCTGGAGGCTGAGGCAGGAGAATCATTTGAACCTAGGAGGCGGAGGTTGCAGTGAGCTGAGATTGTGCCATTGCACTCCAGCCTAGGCGACAGGGTGAGACTCCGTCTCAAAAGAAAAAAATAAAAAAGAACCTTGCTTTACATTTTATCAGCTAGAAGCTTTAGCGTTATTTTTAAGTAAATGGTTTCTACTGTATAAAAATGAAGGAACATTTAAGAATTGGAATTAGAGCATAACTAAGTGTCAATGACTTCCCATCTTCAGAGACCAGTAGGAACAGACTTGTAGTTACACAGCTCATATTGATTACCACATTGCAGAAAGGGGGGACACACGTGTAACCAGGGATGTTCTAGTTAGAAGGTGTTGGGAAGAACTTACAGGATTTGTGCTTGTGTTAGGTAATTGTGGGGAAGGTGTAAGAAAGTGTTATTTTGTTCTAGGTTAAATCCAGTTAGGAAGTGGGAATAATTCTATGATTTTACATATTACCATTATCTAGAAGGTGGGAAGGACACAAGGAAATTAAGCTGTAATTAATAAAGAATCACTAGTCACTTGTATTAGCCAGAAAAAAAAGGACTATCTGGTCATTTTTGTAGTTGCTCAATTACCTTGTTTCTATGTTCAGACAAAAAAAAAAGACCAATGTGGTGTATTTTTTGTGTTTTTATCCCCTCACTTCATTATGGTCTCAGTCTTAAACCTTGTGTAATGTCATTCTGCTATCTGACTGCTCTTCAGAAGGTCCTGGCTTATCTATGAGCAGCAGGCCAGTTCTTCATAATCCTGAGACCTAACTTTTAGGATGAGTCTATTTATTTGACATCAGGGCTATTTGTTTCTTCTTATTTTTTTTCTGATAGTTATATCAAACTAAATCTTGGAGCAAATTCTTCTACATGAATAGGCATTTATTGATCAGATTTTCTTTTTTGTTGTTGTTGTTGTTGAGATGGTGTCTTGCTCTGTTGCCCAGGCTGGAGTGCAGTGGCACAATCTTGGCTTACTACAACCTCCACCTCCCACGTTCAAGTGATTCTCCTGCCTCAGCCTCCCAAGTAGCTGGGGCTACAGGCACGCACCACCACATCTGGCTAATTTTTTTTTTTTTTTGTATTTTTAGTAGAGACAGGGTTTCACCATATTGGCCAGGCTGATCTTGAACTCCTGACCTCGTGATCCACCCTTCTTGACCTCCCAAAGTGCTGCAATTACAGGCAAGAGCCACTGTGCTCTGCCTGTTAATCAGATTTTCTATAGCAAGAAGCATAAAGACAATCGTAAAATCTATCCTGTTGTCTCCATGAAGTGTCAACTCTTTGTACTTTAGATGATCTCATCATATTTTATGAAAAGTCAACATTTGGCAGATTTATCAATGATCCAGAGACAAGAGCCTGTCGTTGATATATTTAAAATCAGTAAAAACCATAAATGCTTCCACACAAGCAGCTCATCAAAGACCTGTTTGAGAGTCATGCTTCTGGATGCCATCTCTAAAGGAATAGGGCTTTAATGCCACCTGCATACATGATGGCAAGTATCTAAAAACCATGTTGTCCAGTGTATTTTCTTTATTTTTAGCTTTGTCAATGAGAGACTATTCATTCTTCAACAAACAAGTCATGAATTTTGCCAATACAACTATTTGTTGTATTTTAGATGCTAACTAATACAACTTTATGTGTGAATTAAAATATAGATAAATAAAGGGCTCCAGTGTTGCCTTTAGTGTGCTCAGGCTTAATGATAGAATGTTAACTCACTGCCTGGGAGTGCTGATTCTCAGTCAGGACAATTGATTGTTACCAGTGTCAGCTGAGAAACTATATAGCTCAAATAGAGTGAGCTTCATCTCACAATCTTGAAGTATTTTAAAGTGCATTATAGATATTGTAACAACAATAATATTTCCTGGTTAGTCTGTTAATTTGGGCTAGCTATCAATTTCCTTTGTAGGAACATTTTCTTCTGCCTACCATTGGTCACATAAGGCTCACTCATTGGCTAGAACCTGCCTGGAAAGAGCAGGAGGTCCTTCCAGTAGACTGGCTCGTTTTATTTGAAGGGTCATCTGAGCAGTGCCCCTCGTGGCTGTCTCAACCAAATAGACTGAAAGTTTTGAGTGAAATTTTTTTTCTACACTTTTGTGTTACTTCCTGAAGAACATAAAATCGAAGGTAAAGGGTATAATAAATTAATTTTATTCAATCATTAGCATAGTTTTACTATTGAAGCAACATTTTTACTGCCATGAACATTTCAGTAAGCAGAATACGGTTTTATTAAATTTATTGTCAATTAAAAATTCTATGATTAAAATGTAAATGGTATATGCTGTATAAAATGCATATACAATATGAATATTCACAACTCTAAATATCTGCTACAGTCTCTGGTAATTGCATGTTGCATATTCATACTCATAACAACTGTAATTTTTCACAATAACCAATAGCAACAATTTCCCTGAGAAGTTTATAATTAAAAAAAAATCCAAATAGATATTTTGCAAATGGATACAGTATCATAACCAGATTTTTCTAAGATGCATTTCCCAAAATGATTGATAGGTCAATAACTCTAAGAAGGATGAGCTCTACGGTCTTATAACTTTCAGCTGTGCTGTAAAACATGCACCCTGAAGGCATTTGAAATGGTGGTCATCTGGAAGAAATTAAGAGAAGGCCAAATCCAGAACTTTTAATGTAATATTTTGAAAGGGCCAAATACTACCAGCATCATACATTTTTGAGGTCTAGACATTTTCTTATAATTTGTTTTGTAAATAGGTGTGGTGACGGAAGTAACATTTTGCTGATAATAAAATACAGATATCCGTAATTATTTGCTTTAAAAACAATCTACGAATATCTCTGTAGTAGCAAGTTATGTAAATTCTCCCTCAGTAAATTCAGTTATGCTTTTAAAAGCTAAGGATACAAAATGAGAAACTGAATAAAGTCCTTTAGATATTTTCTGCTTAATCTTGTAATGCTTCCGGAAGGGTGTGGATAAGATTCCTATCTTGTTCAGTCTTTCTAGAGTCACTAACGAGAACACTCAAATACTATAGAGTCTAGGCTGTACAGTCTAAGCTGACTAGTGAACAATGGCATCTAAGAAGAAAAAAAATCTTGATTGTATTAAAAGATCCAGAATTTACTAATCTACATAAGTGCCAGTGAAAGGGATGGTATATTGATCATGTTCTTCTTAATTACAGAAAACATGAAGAATGTACCAAGTATTATTTTTATAATCTTTGGAATGAAATATAAAAATGACAGTAGTCACTCTCATGACACTAAAGCAATATTACATAGTAGTTATTAATTTAACCTTTTCCTTATTGATTTGATTGACTTTTCCATGCTAGTTTTCCTGTGTACAGGGAAGTAATCTTGAGAAAAGCAAACTTGGAATATAAAAGGTCACTGTCATATTGTGCTTATTTTTGCTAAATGAATTGGCCATTTGAAGGTATAATCTTTCAACCTGAAATTGTAATTGTAAAAATAATTTAAAATGCTATTAAATTAACATATTTCTGTATCAAAAAGCAACAAGAAGGGAAAATACTACAAAATTATTTCATTTCTATTACTATGTGGATTTAGAATTGTATAGTTCCACAAAAATGATATAAGAAAAATATAAATACCACTAATATAAATTGCTAATGACTACCTATATATTAAATCAAAACTCATATATCAAAATAAAAACTATATATTATAGTACAGACACACATATATATAAAGAATTTTTCTTTCACATCTATTTTATATATATATATTTTTGTATATGTACACACACACACACACACACATATATATATATAAAGCCTATTTCTTTTGGTTTTTTTGTAGAAATTAGTTCAGTTTAACCCTCTGTATTAATACTACATTAACTGCTAATATTTATTTTTTCTTGTTAAAGTAAGTAGTGTGAAATAAATTTTCTGATTTATATTTAGTAAAAATTCATTTTAAACTAAGAACTGAGATATAGTCAGATAAAAATCACAAGACAAATTTTATATTTTCAATTATTTAAATCTATTTTACTTTTATTTTTAAGCCTATGCAGTATGTAAGAAATCAAATAATGTTTGGATTTGATATTCTCATCATTTCAATTTTTATACAATAGATCATTTGATCCTCCCACTCGTCACCTCATTCCTGGGCTTTTACTTTCACACAAGAGTTTTGTATGGTACAGGCAATCCTCACTATTCACAGATTTTATATTGCAAATTCTCCTACTCACTAAAATGTATTTGTATCCCCAAAACCCATACTCATAGCACTTTTGTGGTCATCTGTGGACATGCATAGATAGGGAAAATATTTGAGTTTCCCAATGTGCATGCCCCAGCTGAGGTTGAACAAGGCAATGCTCTGTCTCATCTCAGCTCTCAGAGTCTAAACAAGTGCCCTTTATGTGATATATTTGCTGGCATAATTTTTTCCATGTTTGTGTGTATTTTGCTGTTTAAAATATCCCCGAAATGTAATGCTGAAGTACTGCTCTATGTTCTTAAGCACAAGAAGGCTACACTATGCCTCATGGAGAAACTCTATGTGTTAGGTAAGTCTTGATGAGGCAGAATTTACAGTGCTGTTGGCCATGAGTCCAATGTTAATTAATTAACAATATGTATCAAATAAAGTATTGATAGGGACAGGAGGCAGGGAAATTCTGGGTAGAAGAGGGTGTGTCCCTGGTGAAGGCCCCACCCTCAAGCTTGGAACCACAGCCCAAAGTGAGAATATACATTTCCCACTTGTATGTTGCCTTTTGCAAAAGCACCCATTGCTTAACCTGTCCCTCATCCTGTACCCAAAATAACCCCTGACCCGGTGGCAGAGAAAAGAAGTGGCTGAATGTTGAGAGGAGAAGCAGTGGCTGGGTCGCAGAGACCACGATTGCATGTCAGAGAGAAGCAGTTTGACTTTAGAGGGAAAGCTTGTAAGTGTGACTTCAAGGATGAGTCTGGCTGGGGAAGCCTCGACTCCAGGGAAAGATAATCTACCCATTCTGTCCCCTTTCCAGCTCCTCTTCCTGCTGAGAGCCACTTTCATCAGCAATAAAATCCTTTGCATTCACCACTTGGATTAGTTCCTTCTCATACTGCTAATAAAGACATACCTGAGACTGGGTAATTTATAAAGGAAAGAGGTTTAATCGACTCACAGTTCCTTATGCTGGGGAGGTCTCATAATCATGAGGGAAGGAGAAAAGGAGCAAAGTCACACCTCACATGGTGGCAGGCAAGAGAGCCTATGCAGGGGAACTCCCATTTATAAAACCAGCAGATCTCCTGAGACATATTCACTATCACAAGAACAATATGGGGGAAACTGCCCCTGTGATTCAATTATCTCCTCCTGGCCCCTCCTACAACACCTTGGGATTATAAGAATCACAATTCAAGATGAGAATTGCAGGCGACACAGCCAAATTATATCACCACCCTGCAATTCATTTGCACATCCTGATTTTTTCTGGACACTGAACAATAGCTTAGGTACCATAGGTGAGGATGCAAAAGGCTGTCAAACTGACCCTCTGCCCGTGCTGGTGGAAAGCAGCCACCTCACGCAAAAAAAAAAAAACGGAGGGCCCACTGACCTATTAATACTTAAGCTGTCCACTGATAGCAAAGCTAAAAGAGGGCTGTCTATAACACTCTGGGGCTTTGGGAGGTCATGAGTACTCCCCACTAGAGGCTGCTTTGGCAGGGCCCACACAGAGTTTTGCTCATGCTGGCACCCAAAAGCACTCTCCCCAGCTCCTGCACTCACTACCTGAATGATCTCTCCCATGAGAGGTTGAGCACATGGGTGTGCGTGAGTGGAGTTTGACCCTGCCTGTGCTGAAGCAGCCAGCTAGCTCCAATGCCAGTTACTTGGGCAACAGCAGGTGCAGTTTCTGCCCATGAAGGGGTCAGGGAAAATTTCCTGCTTCAGCGTTTTTGAACAAAAACATGTATGAGTCATGGTTATATATTGAACAGGTGATAAAAATCTATCACTAGACAGCGGTGTAGGTTTAGCCCTGTATTTTCCTAGGAACAATAGTTCAGTACTGATTAGCTGAGCATTTCAGATAACTTAAGATATTTTAACTGCCAGGAATATAACTGGCTGTATTAATTGACTCTCAAAATATTCACTTAATTTTTTCTGCAGGTGGCATTCAGGGACTATTTCTACTATCTTCCATTTCATAAAGAAAAACATCAGGTTCCTAGACAAAACATCATGGTCTCTGGCACAATAAAAAGACAATATTTCAGGGAAATTTATTTTTTGTTATGGAATTACTTGACAAATTTTATGTAACTGCATTTCACTATTCTCCTTGTAATTTTTAATAAACAAGAGTGACCTTCTAAGTCCACATTTCTATGACTAATAACTCTTATATAGAGGAATAAGAGAGGGCAACAAAAACATGGTAGGAAAAAGAACCATAAAAATGTGGAGTGTCTAGCATATCCTCTACAGAAGTGATAAATAGCCTGAGTACTCCATGTAGAAGGAAAAGCATTTGCTTCACATCTACTGAAGCCGAATACAATGTTAAATGAAGAGTATGAAAACTGAATGGAAAGAAACGAGATTATGCCAAAACATCCTGAATACGTGTTCATATTAAACATTTTAGCCTTGAAGATGATAAGTCTTTTTCTTTAAGCTTACACCCCTTGTCTTTCTATACATGTAATAAATATTAAAATGATGCAAACTAATATTCAAGTTCAAAATTACAGTAAGATCCCATGGAATAAAATTTCAAAGAACAAGGATTCTGCATTAGTTCATTTTGCATAAAGAACTACCAGAGACTGGGTAATTTATAAAGAAAAGAGGTTTAATTTACTCTTGATTCAGCATGGCTGGGAGGCCTCAGGAAACTTATAATTATGGTGGAAGGTGAAGGGGAAGCAAGACACCTTCTTCACAGGATGGTGGGAAGAAGAATGAATGCAGAATGAATTACCAAACACTTATAAAACCATCAGATCTCAAGAGAACTCACTCACTATCAAGAGAACAGCATGGGGGAAACTGCCCCTATGATTCAATTACCTCTACCTGGTCTCTCCCTTTACATGTGGGGATTCTGGGGATTTTGGAGATTATAATTCAAAATGAGATTTGGGTGGGGAGAATTCAGCCATGTTAGTTTCTAAAGCTACAGTTAGTATTTGGTATTATATGATGTGGCAAGGATTAAAACTAGTCACATGAGGTTCCATTGTTCTGGAAGATGAAAGAGTTCTGGAGAATGAAAGAGTTCTGGAGATAGATCGTGATGATGGTTACGTAATAATGTGAATTCAATTCCACTAAACAGAACACTTAAAATAATTAAAATGGTAAATTTTATTATGTATATATATTTCACCACAATTAAAAAGAGTAGGTCAAATAGGAATAAAGTTATATGTAATTTCACAAATTAAGTACCAGAAAAATGTTTCAAAAGACCAATGCATGTGCTATAATTTACAGCTTTAGTGGTCCTAATGAGTAGAGATCAAGAACATAGCTTATTGTTCTGGAAGTAAGACAAGCAGCTCAGTGGCTTGGTGATAAGAGAAGTAATTTTTATAATATTTTTGGGTAGTAGAAGCCCTAACTTTTGTTCCAAAATTTTTGTCTCCCTTGGAAGACTAGAAAGCTAAACAAAGGCAATCAAGAATGCAGACAGAGCATGAGAGAGAGAGAGAGAGAGAGAAAGAAAGGACCTCCAACCCTAGTTGAGATGGAAACACAAAAGGAAGACATTTAATATCAACAAAGATAATAATAAAATAACTGCCATATGCAATTACCCAGATATATTTGAAATAAAGAAAATCTGAATTGTACATTAAGTTTGTTTAATGCTAAAATAATATTTGAATATATATAAAATAGGACTATGAAATACAGAATTTAGAATGACTATAATAAAAAACAGAAATAATGGGAATAAAAAATAAAGCAACAGATATTAAGCAAAAAACAACAGAATGAATCCAAAATAAGAAAGAATTAATGAACCTAAAACACAACTGAGAATTCGCTCAGATGATATAAACACATAAAATAATATTTAAAATATACAATGAGGGTTTCAAGAGCTAAGATGTTCTAAGAGTTTCAGGAGAATGCAATAGATGGAGTGGTGAGAAATTATATTTGAAAGGACAACTACTAAGAATTTTACCAAACTAAGGAAACACATGAGAATTTAGGTTGAAAAATACACATTAATATATGGGAGACTAAACAAGATTTAATTAAAGTCTAGATATATTTTGTGAAAACATTTGCATGTCAAAAACAAAGGTGTGAAGTTCTTCAACCTTACCAGGGAGATAAAACAGATTTCCTGTAATACAGTAGGCAATTTCTCTAGGTCATGATAGACAGATCGGCTATTACAGAAAACATAATATAATAGACAAGGATTGCCAGATAAAATATAAAATACCTAGCTAAATTTAAATTCCAGATAAAAATGAATTTGAGTATGTCTCAAATATTTTATAGAACATACTTATTCTACAAAGGTTAAAGTGTGGTTTATTTATAAAAAGAAATATTATTCAGCCTTAAAAAGAAGGAAATTATGGCATTTGTGAAGACATGAATGAAGCCTGAGGATATTATAGTAAGTGAAATAAGGCAGTCATAGAAATACAAAAAACAGTATGATTCCACATATAATGAGGTATCTAAAATAGGCAAACTCATAGAAGCAGAGAACAGAATAGTAGGCATCTGGGGCTTTGTGGGGAGAATAAATGGGAAACTGCTGTTTCATAAGTATTAATTTTAAGTCATGTAAGATGAATAAATTCTAGAAATCTGTTGCACAACGTAGTGCCTATAGTTAACAATAATGTATGATGCAGTTTAAAAATGGTTGAAATCATGTTAACAACGAAACATGAAAACAAAACAAAGCAGAGGACGAGGGCACTCTTAGCATTAATGAATATGTCTATTACCTTGATGGTGGTGATGGTTTCATAAATGTTTACCAATGTCCAAAGGTAATAGGCATCTGCACCCCAACTCTTCTTGACACATTTCAGAAACCTGCAAAATTATTCAAATTAGCCAATCCATAAGGAGTCCAAAAAATGTAGCTAACCTTACCCCTTATAGCATGAGTAAGCTGCTCACTACAGCTCCAGCCTACTGCTACCTTGTCCCTGGGCAAAGTCTCTGTGTGGCCCCAGTTTTACTTCTCCCTTTTGGATCTGCAGATAACAGAAGTTCTGCTTTTCATCTATCAAAGTGTCAGTATGTTTTGGCCTGTCATTAAAAGAACATTAGAGCGTGGGGCCAAGATGGCTGATTGGAAGCAGCTGCAGTGCATGACACTCATGGAGAGCAACAAAAGGGGTGAGTAAATACAGCACCTTCAACCTAAGCATTCAGGTACTCACACTGGGACTGATCAGGGAAACAGCTTGATCCATCGAAAACAGGGAAAATTAGGGCAAGGCAATAGTCCACTCGGGAGCCATGCAGAGCCAAGGGAACACCCACCCTCAGGCAAGGGAAGCAGTGAGTGCAATACTGGGAAACCATGCTTTTCCCATGGATATTTGCAACCCTCAGATCAGGAGATCCCCTCGTGAATTCACTCAATCAGGGCACTGAGCTGTGTGGAGTCTTGGCAGAGCAGCTTCTCAGCCACACACAGAGACCCAGGAGCTTTACATACTCCAGACCCTGGGATTCCCAGCAAAGGTAACTGCAATTCAGGCAAAGTGGGGGGCTGTATATACCCCTGGAAGGGGGCTGAATCCAGGAGGCTGAGCAGCTTGGTCCGCGGGATCCACTTTCATGGTACCTCAAAAGATAAGACTGACTGACTTGGAATTCCAGTCAGTCACCAGGAAGAGGGTAGCACCTAGCTGAGATGGGAGGAGCTCCCATGGGGAGGGGCAGGTCACCATCTTTGGTGTAGTTCCAGCCTGCAAGCTTTGGAGAGTCCAAATGGACTGGACAAGAAAGGGGTCCCCCAGCATGGCACAGCTGCTTTACCAAAACGTAGCCAGACTGTCTCCTTTCCTCTCCTCTCCATCTCCTTTCCTCTCCTCCTTTTCTTTTCCATCTCCTCTCCTCCTTTTCTTTTCCTTTGAGATGGAGTCTAGCTCTGTCGCCCAGGCTGGAGTTCAGTGGAATGATCTCAGCTCCCTGCAACCTCGGCCTCCCAGGTTCAAGCAATTCTTTGCCTCAGCCTTCTGAGTATCTGCGATTACAGGCACATGCCACCATGTCTGGCTAATTTATTTTTTATATTTATTTATTTATTTTATAGTTTTACTAGAGATGGGGTTTCACCATCTTGGCCAGGCTGGTCTTGAACTCATGACCTCATGATCCACCTGCCTCGGCCTTCCAAAGTGCTAGGGTTACAGCCTTGAGCCACTGTGCCTGAATGTTTCTTTAAGAAGGACATTGATGCATTCTTCTTCACTGGATGGGACCTGCAAGCTGAGGACTCTAGCCATCCCCCCTCACATTCTACAGACAAGAGTTTTGATTTGTCCATGAAATGGAGTGCCTGGAGGGAGGTGAAGGCCACCACCTTTCTGTTTGGGCAACTTGGCTGTTCTAGCATAAGAGCTTTGGACAGTCCAAGCCAACCAGGGCAGAGGCGGTACCCCAGCATGGCATAGCTGCTTTGCAGAGGCATGGCCAGGCTGCTTTTTTAAATGGGATCCCAATCCATTCTTTCTTACTGGGTAGGACCTCTCAGCCAGGGTTTCCAGCTACCCCCTCCTGTGTTCTATGACCAACAGAGTTCTAATTTCTCCCTGGAATGGAGTGCCCAAGAGGTGAGGTGGGCTGCCACTTTTGCTGTTTGGGTGTCTCAGCCATTCCAGCCTATGGACTTTGTGGAGCCCAAACTGATTGGGTCCTAAAGGGATCCCCCAGCACAGCACAGTTTCTCTATCAAAACACAGCCAGACTGCTTCTTTAAGCAGGTCCATGATCATGTTACTCCTGACTGGTTGAGACGTCCCAACCAGAGTCTCCAGACACGTCCTATAGGTGTGTTTGAGCCAGCAACAGTTCCATACCTCCATGGGCTGGAACTCCCAGAGGAAGGTTGCTGTTTCACAACCTTCACTGGTGACATCTCCAGATACTGGAAAATCTGAAATGATTAGAGTCTGAAGCAGACCCTTATCAAACTTCAGTAGCCCTACAGAAAAGTGGTCAGATTGTTAAAAAAAAAGAAAAAAACAAAACCCAAAAAAGCACACAAAAACCCCATCCAAGGTCAGCAATCCAATCTCAAAGATCAAAGGTAGATAAACCCACAAAAATAAGGAAGAATCAGCTCAAAAACACTAAAAACTCAAAAAGCCAAAGTGCCCTCTCTCCTCCAAATGACCAAAACACCTCTCTAGCAAGAGATCAGAACTGGGCTGAGGCAGCCAGAGAGAAAGGCCAGATCCCCTACAAAGCGATACCCATCAGGCTAACAGCAGACCTTATAGCAGAAACCCTACAAGCCAGTAGAGATTAGGGGCCAATATTTGACATTCTTAAAGAAAAGAAACTCCAACCCAGAATTTCATATCCAGCCAAACTAAGCTTCATAAGCAAAGAAAAAAATAAGGTATTTTTCAGACAACCAAACGCTGAGGAAATTCATTACCACCAGACCTGCCTCACAAGAGATCCTAAAAGAAGCACTGCATATGGAAAGGAAAAACCATCACCAGCTACTGCAAAAACACACTGAAGTGCATAGACCAGTGACATGGTGCAGCCACCACATAAATAAGCCTCTAAGATAATCAGCTAGCATCATAATAACAGGATCAAACCCACACATAATGCTAACTTTAAATGTCAATGGGCAAAAGTCTTCAATTAAAAAAAAAAAGAGTGGAAAGCTAGATAAAGAATGAAGACCTATCACTATGCTGTCTTCAAGAGACCCATCTCATGTGTAAAGACACACATAGGCTCAAAATAAAGGGATAGAGAAAAATTTACCAAGCAAATAAAAAACAGAAAAAAGTAGGGGTTGCAATCCCAGTTTCTGACAAAACAGAATTGACAGCAACAAAGATCAATAAAGAAAAAGGGCATTACATAATGGTAAAGGGTTCAATTCAACAAGAAGACCTAACTATCCTGAATATATATATACCCAGCAGAGACGCACCCAGATTCACAAAGCAAATTCTTAGAGACATTCAAAGAGACTTAGACTCCCACACAATAATAGTCGGAGAATTGAATACCCACCCCACCGACAATATTAGACAGATCATTGAGACAGAAAATTAACCAAGATATTCACGAGCTGAACTTGGCTCTGGATCAAGTGGACCTGATCATTATATTTAGAACTCTCCACCCCAAAACAACAGAATATGCATTCTTCTTGTCACCACATGGCACTAACTCTAAAATTAATCACATAATTGGAAGTAAAATGTTCCTCAGCAAGTGCAAAATAACTGAAATCATAACACATTGTTTCTTGGACCACAGCACAATCAAATTAAAACTTCAGACTAAGAAATTCACCCAAAACCATACAACTATATGGAACTAGAACAACCTGCTCTTGAATGACTTTGGGGTAAATAATGAAATTAAGGCAAAAATCAAGAAGTTCTTTGAGACTATTGAGAAAAAAGATACAACAGGCCAGAATCTCTGGGACACAGATAAGGCAGTGTTAAAAGGGAAATTTATAACGCTAGATACCCATAGCAGAAAACTAGAAGGATCTCAAGTTAACAATCTAACATCTCAACTAAAAGAGCTAGATAACCAAGAACACACAAACCACAAAGCTAGCAGAAGACAATAAATAACCAAGATCAGAGGTGAACTAAAGGAGATAGAGACATAGAAATTCCTTCAAAAGAGCAACAAATTAATAAGGGGGATATTACTGCTTAACCCACAGAAATACAAATAACCATCAGAGAATATTATGAACACTTCTATGCAAATAAAGTAGAAAATCTAGAATAAATAGATAAATTCCTGGACATGCATATCCTCCCAAGACTGAACAAGGAAGAAATTGAATCCCTGAACCAACAAATAATGAGTTCTGAAATTGAGGCAGTAATAAATACCCTACTGACCAAAGAAAATCCCAGGACCAGATGGATTCCCAGCTGGATTCTACCAGACATACAAAGACAAGCTGGTATTATTCCTACTGAAAGTATTCAAAAAAGTCAAAAAGGAGGCACTCCTTCCTATCTCATTCTATAAGACTAGCATCATACAAATACCAAAACCTGGCAGAGAGAGAGATCACTGGCATTCCGGTACACTGACAACAGGCAAGCTTAGAGCCAAATCACAAATGGATTCCCTCTCACAATTACCACAAAAAGAATAAAATGCCTAGCAATACAGATAACAAGGGAAGTGAAGGATCACTACAAGGAGAACTACAAACCACCGTTCAAAGAAATCAGAGAGGACACAAATGGAAAAATATTTCATGCTCATGCATAGAAATAATAAATATTGTGAAACTGGCCATGTTGCCGAAAGCAATTTACAGATTCAATGTTATTCTCATTAAACTACCATTGACATAATTCACAGTACTAGGAAAAACTACTTTAAAATCTATATGGAACCTAAAAAGAGCCTGAATAGCCAAGGCTATCCTAAGCAAAAAGAACAAATCTGGAGTCAGCATGCTACCTGACTTCAAACTATACTACAGGGCTATAGTAACCAAAACAGCATGGTACCAATGGAACAGAGTAGAGAATTTAGAAATAAGACCACACACCTACAACCATCTGATCTTTGATAAACCTGACAAAGAAAAGCAAAAGGGAAAGGATTTCCTATTTAATAAATGATACTGGGAGAACTGGCTGGTCACATACAGAAAATTGAAACTGGACCCCTTCCTTACACCATATACAAAAATCAACTCAAGATGGCTTAAAGACTTAAAACTAAACCCCAAAACTATTAAAACCCTAGAAGAAAACCTAGGTAATACCATTTAGGACATAGGCACCAGCAAAGATTTCATGAGGAAGACACCAAAAGCAAATAAAACAAAAGCAAAAATTGACAGAATATATTAAACAGAAGAGTTTCAGCAAGGCAAAGGAAACTATCAACAGACTAAACAGACAACCTGCATAATGGGAGAAAATTTTTGCAATCTATGCATCCAACAAATGTCTAATATCCAGCATTTATAAGAAACTTCAATAGATTCACAAAAAGCAAACCACCCCATTAAAAAGTGGGCAAAGGACATGAACACACACTTCTCAAAAGAAGACAAACGTGGAAAATAATCATATGGAAAAAAAGCTCAACATCACTGATCATTAGAGAAATGCAAATCAAACCACAGCGAGATATCATCTCACACCAGTCAGAATGGCTATTATTAAAAAGTCAAAAAGTAACAGATGTTGGTGAAGCTGTGGAAAAAAGAGGAATCTTTTTCACTGTTTGTGGAGTATAAATTAGTAATTAGTTCAACCATTGTGGAAGACAGTATAGTGATTCCTCAAAGACATTGACACTGAAATCCCATTTGGCCCATCTATCCCATAACTGGGTACATACACAAAGGAATATAAATCATTCTGTTACAGAGACACATACATGCATATGTTCATTGCAGCATTATTCACAATAACAAAGGCATGGAATCAACCTAAATTCCCATCAATGATAGCAGAATACTATGCAGCCACAGAAAGAAAGGAGATTATGTCCTTTGCAGTTACATGGATGGAACTGGAGGCCATCATCCTTAGCAAACAAACACAGAAACAGAAAACCAAACACTGAGAGAATGTGTTCTCTTTCCAGGTCCACAAAGGTGCGTAGTTTTAAGGGCAAGAACTTCCTAGTGCTATGCCCTCCTCCCATCTCTCTCCATCCAGGAGATTTAAGGGTTTGTTTGAATTTCATGGGCATGGGAAGAAACTAAGAGTCAATCACCCCAGCGGAAGTTCTAAAGAACTCCTTTCATTGGCCAGGGTCTTAGAGAAGGTGGGGGTTCCTCCCAGGTGAAAAGTCCCCTTCTTCCGCACCCCTTCGGACTCCATGTTTGGATCCCCTTCCACAAACACTCCCTTCATGGAAGCCATTTTTCTCTCTCCTGGATTTCCCCTCTGGAGTCCCCTTCCCCACTCTCTCATGGAAGCCCATCTTGCCCTCCTAAACTCCATCTCTGTCTGTTCCCTTCCACTCATGTGGAAGCTGCTTTCCTCTCCTGGATTCCATCTTTCTGGAGTCTCTCACTCAGCGTGAGAGTTAGCTGTTGCTTTCTCTCTACTTCACCTGTTTCTCTCTCTCTAAATAAATCACTTTCTACAAACACTTTTGAGTTCCGCATTTACTGCGCACTCCTCTGTGGTCCCCTCTCATTCTTGAGAGGGCAGGAGACTAAGAACCTGGAGAAACGTCCTCTCAGGGGAGCTGAGGGCACCCTGAACCCTGAACCCCAATATTACATTTTCGTGAGCCAGCTGGGAGAGGGATACACCAGAAAGAGTGGTACAGCCAGAGAAGACTTCAAAATCGTGAATAAAACTGGCCCCATTCTGTTCTGTCTCTTTAAGAACACCTGAAGCAGCCAAAGCTAGGCAGGACTGTGTGGAACCAGAGCAGCAAGGTCGCCCAGCCAGTCTTAAGTGGCACGGGCCAGCCGGTATTAAAAGCGCAGTTTTTTTTTTACCTCTAAGCTCGCTCTCTGCTTTCCCTCTCCTTCTCTATCCTTCGGCTATTATCTCTGGGACCAAAACCTGCTGGAGCCTGTGGGGTGGAAAGGGTGAGCACCCCCCTTTCCGCTCCTTGCCAGCCAGGAACAGCCCAGCCCTGGGGGTGGAACCCAGCACGCACATTGGTCGACCAAAGAAAAACAGTGGGGAGAGGCGAGGTACAGCCCGAGCCTGCAGGGGACCAGGGAGCGCAGCAGCCCGAGGAGTGGTTCTGGCAGGCCTCTCTGGCGTTTTACCCTAGGCAGCAGGGTAAAAAGGCTCCACAGGACGTTCGTCTGCCTGCCGCAGGTCC
Source organism: Cacajao melanocephalus (assembly GCA_963573385.1). Taxonomy (NCBI): domain Eukaryota; kingdom Metazoa; phylum Chordata; class Mammalia; order Primates; family Pitheciidae; genus Cacajao; species Cacajao melanocephalus. Next base: position 11,579 of record CAUYLG010021030.1, on the reverse strand, counting down.
CGGTGTGGGCAGCAGCTCGGGGAGTGGCCCAACTCGCACCTGGTTCTGTCAGCGTCAACATGGCGACCAAAAGACGCGGGGGCGGGGCAACTCGTGGCCAAACGCCGGTTTTAAACTGACAGGGCAAGTGGCTTTTTTCCTCTGCTGGTTCAGCTGAGGGAAAGGAAGGGGCTGCTGGCTGTCAGCCCCGCCTGGCTTTTAGGCAGGCCATGCTGCCTCAGGGTGCAGCATTTTCATTCAAAATGAGGCTTAAGAAAGCTTTCTGCTTTCCTTTAACACAAGTGGCCTCTTTGCACAGTTGGTTAAGGTGTAGGGCCTGCACCTGTAAGGTTTCTGGTTTAAATCCCTGGTGGAGCCAGTCTTGAATTGGTGAAATCTTTTGGGGGAAATTCAGAAGCTGAAGGCTATGGAACTTCGTATTTGTATTTAAGGGTTTATGTTTGAATTTCATGGGCATGGGAAGAAACTAAGAGTCAATCACCCCAGCGGAAGTTCTAAGGAACTCCTTTCATTGGCCAGGGTTCTTAGAGAAGGTGGGGGTTCCTCTCAGCTGAAAAGTCCCCTTCTTCCGCATCCCTTCGGACTCCATGTTTGGATCCCCTTCCACAAACACTCCTTCATGGAAGCCATCTTTCTCTCTCCTGGATTTCCCCTCTGGAGTCCCCTTCCCCACTCTCTCATGGAAGCCTGTCTTCCCCTCCTAAACTCCATCTCTCTCTATACTCTTCCACTCAGTGTGGAAGCTGCTTTCCTCTCCTGGATTCCATCTTTCTGGATTCTCTCACTGAGTATGAGACTTAGCTGTTTCTTTCTCTCTTCTCCTCCTGTTTCTCTCTCTAAATAAATCACTTTCTACAAACACTTTTGAGTCCCGCATTTACTGCGCACTCCTCTGTGGTCCCCTCTCATTCTTGAGAGGGCAGGAGACTAAGAACCTGGAGAAACATCCTCTCAGGGGAGCTGAGGGCACCCTGAACCCCAATATTACATTTTGGTGAGCCAGCCATGAGAGGGGTACACCAGAAGAGGAGTACACCAGAAAGAGGGGTACAGCCAGGAAAGGGGTACAGCCGGAGAAGAAAAACTTCAAAATCGTGAGTAAAACTGGCCCCATTCTGTCCTGTCTCTTTAAGAACACCTGAAGCAGCCGAAGCCAGGCAGGGCTGTGGGGAACGGGCGCGGCAGCGTGGGCCAGCCGGGATTAAAAGCACAGTTTTTTTTTTTTTAACCTCTAAGCTTGCTCTCTGCTTTCCCTCTCCTTCTCTATCCTTTGGATATGATGTCTGGGACCAAAACCTGCCGGAGCCTGTGGGGTGGAAAGGGTGAGCACCCCCCTTTCCGCTCCTTGTCATCTGGGAACAGCCCATTGCCGGGGGTGGAACCCAGGGCACAGAGGTCGGCTGGAGAAAAACAGTGGGGAGAGGCGAGGTACAGCCTGAGCCTGCAGGGGACCGGGGAGCGCAGCAGCCCGAGGAGTGGTTCTGGCAGCCTCTCCGGCTTTTCCAGTCCCAGGCAGCAGGGTAAAAAGGCTCCCCAGGACATTCGCCTGACTGCCGTGGGTCACGGCATGGGCAGCAGCTCGGGGAGTGGCCCAACTCGCACCTGTTTCTGTCAGCGTCAACATGGCGACCGAAAGACGCGGGGGCGGGGCAACTCGTGGCCAAACACCAGTTTTAAACTGACGCGGCAAGTGGCTTTTTTCCTCTGCTGGTTCAGCTGAGGGAAAGGAAGGGGCTGCTGGCTGTCAGCCGCGCCTGGCTTTTAGGCAGGCCATGCTGCCTCAGGGTGCAGCATTTTCATTCAAAATAAGGCTTAAGAAAGCTTTCTGCTTTCCTTAATGCAAGTGGCCTCTTTGCACAGTTGGTTAAGGTGTAGGGCCTGCACCTGTAAGGTTTTTGCTTTAAATCCCTGGTGGAGCCAGTCTTGAATTGGTGAAATCTTTTGGGGGAAATTCAGAAGCTGAAGGCTATGGAACTTCGTATTTGTATTTAAGGGTTTATATTTGAAATTCACGGGAAGAAACTAAGAGTCAATCACCCCAGCGGAAGTTCTAAGGAACGCCTTCATTGGCCAGGGTTCTTAGAAAAGGTGGGGGTTCCTCCCAGGTGAAAAGTCCGCTTCTTCCGCACCCTTTTGGACTCCATGTTTGGATCCCCTTCCACAAAAAAGCTCCTGGAAGCTTTTTTTCCCTCTGTCCCGGATTTTCCTTCTGTAGTCCCCTTCCCACATTCTCTCGTGGAAGCCTGTCTTCCCCTCCTAAACTCCATCTCTCTCTCCCTCTCTCTCTATTCCCTTCCACTCAGTGTGGAAGCTGCTTTCCTCTCCTGGATTCCTTCTTTCTGGATTCTCTGAGTGTGAGAGTTAGCTGTTTCTTTCTCTCTTCTTCTCCTGTTTCTCTCTCTCTCTTTCTAAATAAATCCCCTTCTACAAACACTTTTGAGTTCAGCATTTACTGCACACTGCACCATGGTCCCCTCTCTCATTCTTGAGAGGGCAGGAGACCAAGAACCTGGAAAAACATCCTCTCAGGGGAGCTGAGGGCATCCTGAACCCCTGAACCCCAGTATTACAATACCACATGTTCTTATTAAGACATGGGGCTAAATGATGAGAACCTATGAACACATAAAGGGGAATGAAAAACACTAGGACATACTAGAGAGCAGAAAGTGGGAGGAGGGAATGGATCAGAAAAAATGACTAATTGATACCAGGTTTAATAGCTGGCTGATGAAATAATCTGTACGGTATACCCACTTGACACATATTTAACTATCTAACAAAGATGCACATCCTACACATGTACACTTGAACTAAAAAGCTAAATAACATTTCAATTTTTGAAACATATTTGAGATTCCAATTTAACTGGGCACACTGAACTTTTATTTTTAAACTCTGGCAGTCCCAAATTTACCTCATTCTTTTCGTCTATCATATATATATATATTCCAGATATGTATATGTGTGTGTATATATATATATATATATATATATATATGTCTTCCAGAAGACAATGGAAGAATAAGTTTAAAGTAAGCATATAAATATTAATCAGTATTTCTGTATAGTCATTCAAGAGTAAAGATAGAATGAAAATCTTTCACAAATAGGAGATTAAATTTACAGTGATCAGATCTTCACCAGAAAAGTATTATTGGGTGCATCTTCAAATGAAGTTAAATGACCAAGGAGTAAAGAAGTAGGATGCAAAGAAATTGATTATTAAAAAAACTGATTAAAAATTAATAAAATTATTGGTCTGTAAACAAAACTTAAATAACAATAATAGGAAAATACCCAGTGTTTTGGGAGTATTCAATAAGAGATAAAAATGGCCACAGTCCTTGACTTACTTGTTCAAAAAGATGCTAGAGATGCGGAATAACTTTAGATGATGTTAGGCAAAAAGTAGTTTACCACATGATATAGTTTGGATATTTCTTTCCCCAAATCTTGTGTTGAAATGTAATTTCCAGTGTTGGAGGAGATTCCTGGTGGGAGGTGTTTGGGTCATGGTGCCAGGTCCCTCATGGCTTGGTGCTGTCCTCATGGCAGTGAGTAAGTTCTCGTGAGATCTGGTTGTTTAAACGTTTGTGACGTCTCTCTCACAACTCTTGCTTCTTCTCTGGACATGTGATGTGTGGCTCCTACTTCACCTCTGCTATAAATAAAAGCACCCAGAAGCCTCTCCAGCAGCTGAGCGGATACTGGCACCACACTCTCTGTACAGCATGCCGAAGTGAGCCAATTTGACCTCTTTGCCAATTACCCAGTCTCATGTATTTCTTTATAGCAATGCAAAAACAGTCTAACACATTATGTATTTTTTTAAATGTTATGGTATTCACTTAAAGAAAAATGGATGTCAGGTCAATACCTTCTAGATGGAGAAAGGGAGAGGTGTTGGTGTTAAGGAAAGCAGATAAGGAATATGGGAAACTCATGAATCCATGAGCAGGCATAAAATTTTAAAAATAAACACATAGTTCATGTAAGTCCAGGTATATGAGAGTGCCATAAAACAGGAATCACAGGAATTGTAACATTTCTGACTGAAAGAATGTCCAGAGTGCCATTTAGGTTAGATGAGAGAAAAATAAAAACATGTAGACACATTATTCTGAAATGTTAGAACAGTACATACAAAGAGAAGAGTATAAAAACTCTCAAATAAAAATGTAGAGTTTCCTAAAGTAGCAATAACTATACTGGCACAAGATTTCTAAATAGGATCATTGGTTTATGAAGGCAGGTAAGGAAATTGGCTAGCAGGCATTGAATAATATTCTCATTTGTTCTAACTCGAATATAACAAATTTATCAATTAAGTAGCCCCATTTACAGAATTATTATTTTAACACGTAAATATGGAACTGAGAAAGTTCTGGAAGTAATTGCATTGCACACTTCTAAGGATAAAAATACGTATTTCTTCAGTTGCATTTCCTAAAGTATTTAAGAATTGAAAGATGTCGATAAATATTTGTTGAATTAAAACTATCTTCAAAAAATATCTGGAGTTATTCTCGACTGCCTTCCATCCTTATTTACATGTCAAATCAAAACTCAAATCCTTTCTGAAATATGTCTTGATATTTTTTCCCTCAGTCTCCAGTAGCTCTATGCAGGTTGTCATAATTGCTCCTCTGAACTGCTATGATAGCTAATAAATGAATCTGCCTCTACTACCACAATCCTTTTTTCTACTCAAAATCCAGAGGGTTCTTTTCAAAATATAAACGTGATTGTCCCTTCCAGACTTAAATTATTCATTTGATTCTGCTTGCCCTTTACATTACTCTGAGTGTGTTAGTAGGGATTATAAAGATAAGTATGACCTGGATCTTGCCCCCCTCTTCATTTTCATTTTTTTCCCTGTTTCTCTTAATCTCTACATTCGCATCAACCTGGATTTTTTTTTCCAGTTGACAGTATGTACCTAAAAGCATCTCAAAATTTGATATTTTTTTTGCTTGAAAAATAATTTATCTTTAACTTATACTAAATAATTCCTCAGATCTCTGTTAAAATCACTTTTTTTCCAAAAATGTTAACACAATGAAGTGACTAGTGTAACTTAAAGCAGTATGGGCTGGAATGCAATGTGGAAAGAGATCACAGTTTTCCCCAAATCCTCTGGTAATGGCATCACTTCTTCACAGGAAACTAGAAGTCATCAAGTCATAATATGCATTTTTATCATATACCTAAAATTAAACCACCTAATAGCTTTTCTCCTTCAATCTCTTTCCTCAATAAATAAGAGACTCATTCAAAGGCTATTTATCTGCCTGGTACTAGATTTTGAACATGTGTTCTCAAGAATATTGCGTATTGATTTCTAATCTGTACTTCATTTTAAACCATTTTAATATCTTCCTTATTAACCTCTCAACAAGTTTTTCCCCATTTTACAACACCACAATATTTTACTCCTCCGTCTCCTTCTCCCCCACAAAAACAGAGAAACAAAAACATAAAAGTATCTCTGAAAGAACGAAATTAAGGAAACCTATGTATGGATACGTCACACATGGAAAACTGACTTTGAAAATTGACCTTTGATTTACTCTTGCATTAAGCAAGAAGGAATGTGATGTAATTTTACCAGATATTTGTAAAATAGTGGCAGTCAGGTATGCATACAAGCAGAGTGTAGGGTAAAGCCAGGAGATACCAACAGGCCATAACCCAGTCTCTCCCCTGAGAAATACAGAGGATCATTTTTATGTACTGGATGGGATTATAATCCAATTTAGGGAATGCTGTTGAAAGTGTGCTTCCTTTATGGGGATATAAGAACTTGAGATTTTTGCCTTGAGAAAAGTGAATATTTGTGTGTCTACTGATTTATACCGCGTTTTATTATGTTAAATTATTTTCAAAAAGGATTCATCTTTTTGCCTGTATATGTATCTTTATAGTAGTCACCCTTATTCTCATCTATGAAATAGGCACTACCTTCACCAAACTTTCAACTGTATAAATCTTACTTAATTTTCTTTTTATTATTGTTGGCTGTCTTTTCTTTCATAGTCAAATTTCTCAAGAGTGTTGGTGACATTTTCTGTCTTTATTCCTCATTCGCCACTCTTTCTCCAATCTAGTTGGGACTGGTGGCAACACTTCACTAAAGAAACAAAGTCACAATGATTAGTACTGCCAAGATCTTCACAAAGTTTTCAAACCCAGCATCTCACTTTTTTGTGTTTGTTTATTTATTTTAGATGGAGTCTCACTCTGTCGCCAGGCTGGAGTGCATTGGCCTGATCTCGGCTCACTGCACCCTTCACCTCCCAGGTTCAAGTGACTCTCCTGCCTCAGCCTCTGGAGTAGCTGAGACTACAGGTGCCTGCCACCACACCCAGCTAATTTTTGTATTTTGACTAGAGACAGGGTTTCACCATGTTGGCCAGGATGATCTTGATCTCTTGTCCTCATCATCCACCTGACTCAGCCTCCCAAAGTAGTGGGATTACAGGTGTGAGCCACCGCACCCAGCCTTGTATGTTTATTATCTCCAGTTAATTACTCCTCTATTCTATCTATCTAAGTCATCTATTCTGATGTGACATATTGGACTTTGTTGTCATTATTTTCTAAAACTTTATTTCTAAAATCATTAATTCACATATCTAAACTTCTGATTACAAAGTTTGATATTTACTATTTGCTCACATAAACACACCCACATAATGGTTCCTCAAACATACTAGAATATTCAATGTCTTGACTTCCTTTATTGTAGCCATAGCTTACAATGTCCTGTTTTCACTTTCTGTTTTAGTCATTTAGACATTAGACAGTGCCTTTCTAAAGGCACCAGACTTCAAATAGTACCACCTGTCTGGAACAAGAATTTCACCAACTTGATTAAGATATTTCTTGTTCCCTTCTCAGAGATACTCTTAAAAATGCTACAAATATGTTTGCCCCTACTTTTCTGCTTTTTGCTTGCCTTGCGGTTCTTCATCTGAACCATTAGATAAAAATAATAGACTTTCACACTTCCCACCATGCACATAAACAGCAACTAAGGAATTACAGATCTGTATCCATAAATTTAGGATAAGCAAACATATCTGGCTTCTTCATACTGCCTGCTAAGATTGTAAGTTATTCTAATCTTTTTTTTTCTTCAATTCCACAAAGACTCTTTCAATCCTTTTCTGTGGACTTAAATCTGAATCTAAGTCCCTTCTATAACTCTCATAGAGCAATATTGCCTCCTGTTATGCAGGGAAAATGGAACATATATACTCCATTTATATATGAGATTTCCCTCATTCTGCCAACACTAAATATATACGTATTTATATGTATGATTCTTCCTAAAGGTTCAAACCTCATATATCACCTAACTAAACTCTTTATTTTATAAACGAGAAAACTGGAAAATAGAAAGGGGAGCTATATAAGCATAATATTCAGCTAGTTAGTGGCTAAACAAAGGTCTTGTTGAATAAAGTCAATTTATTCATTTTTATTAAAACCTGCATAATCGTTTCTCAAACACATTAGAATGTTCAGTGTCTTGACTTCCTTTATTGTAGGAATTATTTACTATATTTTGCATAAGTAAATAATTTTGTCATATATATATTTATATGTGTATACACACACACACACACACACACACACACACACACTCTCTCACTCAAGTTGACAACAGATTTGTATCTCCAGTGTATCACTCCATGAAGATCTAGACTGATGTATCAAATTGTTGTTCAACTTCTCTACTTAGAATTCTCACAGTCGCCAGGTGTGGTGGCTCATGCCTGTAATGCTAGCACTTTGGGAGGTCAAGAAGCATGGATTGCCTGATCTCAGAAGTTCGAGGCCACCCTGGGCCACATGATTAAACCCCATCTCCACTAAAATACCTTAAAAAATTGACTGGGTATGGTGGCACACACGTGTTGTCTCAGGAAACTTGCAATCAAGGCAGAATGCAAAGGAGAAGTAAGGCACATCTTACATGGCAGCAGGAGTGTCATACATTTTTAAACCATCAGATCTCATGAGAACTCACTATCATGAGAACAGTTACAGGGAGGTCTGACCACATGACTCAATCACCTCTCACCAGCCCCCTTCCCTGACATGTGGGGATTACAATTAAAGATGGGACTTGAGTGGGGACATACAGCCACACTATATTGAGTATCTTTGGTCTTTTTACATTCAAAACATTTCATACAGAACTTCTAGAAGAGTCTATTTGGAATACACATCCAACAGTGTTATTCTCTTACTTAATTTCCTTGGTTGGCTTCCCAGTACCTCTAGATAAGCCCAGGTACTGTAACAGTAAATTTTGCCTCTTAATCTTGTTCCTACTTACCTTTCTACCCTCATTACTTAAAATGTATGATTCAACAATATGACTTTTGAAAAATAATTCCTGCGGGTACTTTGTTGTTTTTTATATTAATGATTTTATTTGTCTTAGTCCCCCTCCTTCTTGATTTTCCTGTGCTTGTCCCACTTTGAATAGGCGTCAAGTTCTCCCAAGAAGCTTTACTTTACTTAGATGTATTTTCTGCAGTGAAGCATGTGTTAGAAACATTTTATTTATATTTTTGTTTTCATACCTCTATTATTACATTTGCTTATCATACTGCAAGATTTTTTTTTCATTGAGTACCATATCTATTTTTGTATTCTCTGAACCTACCCCAGTGTGTCGCATCTAAACAAACTTTCAGGAATTTCTCAATGATTCTTAAATGATCTTTAAATTCAGTAAGAATCTAACCCATCTAAAGATCCTTTTAAAAACCCATATTAATAAAATCTAACTCCATACCAGTATAGATCATTTTAACTAAGCAAACAGGTTATTTCAACATAGACAGTCCATTGACCAAACATCAATAAACAAGAGCTTAGATGACCTTTTAGTTTTCCTTTATATCCAATAACACATTCTGATAAGTAAATTTGTGTGAAAAAAAATTCACATGGTGATAATTATATTACATCATATTATGAATACTTGTATATTTATATAATCATTATACAAATACAACAATGCTCGGGTCATATATATTTGCATGAGTTTGAGGGGTTTAAAAGTTTAGAATGAACCTTCAGTGACAGAATAAACATTTTTATGATTTTCTTTGTTTTTTGTTTTGATAGTGCTTTTGTTCAAGATAACAGGACTATACTTTTCTCATTTGTGTGTCTGTATTTGGCCTCCAGACCATAATGAAGATGTAAAAATCTTGTAAAAATGTGTGTTTGTTCATTAGCTTTAAGCTTTACTAAGAGAAGAAAAATTAGGAAACACTTTATAGAACCAAGGAACACATGAGTAAAATTGTATGCAGCAGAAATCTTAAAATATCTTCAAAGGAAATTTAAAATTCCCAAGAACCATGTTATTTTAACAAGCATTGTCAGGAAATTTAACCTCATTTTCAACCTAAACTTATCACACTGAAGCTGATTTTTAAAAATTCATTTACTTTTATAACCAGAGAAGATGAAAACCTGCTGTTCACCATTGCTATATCCTAAACTCTCACATCAGAAAAGAGCTTTACATATTGTTACTTAGATTTATAATCTCCAAAATAAACATTTTTTATAAATTCTCTGATCATATTCATTTGGATATTTTCTTGGCACAAGATAATTTATTTTGGCTCATTAGTCTGCACATGTGGATGCTTTTTATTTTACAGTTTCTTTCTGTTAAGAAAGGAATGGATTGTGACTTTGGGGGGACTAATAAATCTTTGGTAATTATTCGCAAGGCTTATTTAATGATATTGGCATTCTCTGAGATCAATTTGTCTACACAGCTGAAGTAATAAGGATTGCCTTTAATTCTAGCTACACATGATGGTCATAGCAGTAGCTGACCTCTAAAAAGAGGTAAATAAACAGCAGAATGGGAAACAGAGGAAATATTTCAGACTGCTATTATCTCATTTAAGCGTAGCAGACATGCTGCCATATAGACAAGTCAAGGCTTTGTCACAGATTAGAAGTAAGGCACCCAGATCACCAAAGCAAAGGTAACAGAAGGGTGAAGTCCTTTTTGTCCATTGCATTTTTGCCAGTGAAATAACCTTACAGAGAATGTATATTTCTCAGTTCAGAGACAGAAGCTATGGTCATGGTTCAATAAGGTAGTAGAAAAAACACAGGATTTCCAACTAATCTCATGTTACTTTGTGAGAGAAGAATGTATATGAAAAAAATTATTTTTAACAGCTGATTGCAATTACATTTTTTAACAATGTTAAATAAAATGCTTGTTTCCCATAATATGATAAAGATCCACCAAAGCATATTATGAACACACACACACACACACACACGCACACACACACACACACAATGTGCTGTTCAAAGACTGTAAATAATGTAAACAAAGCCAAATTCAGGAAGTTTAAAGAGACAAGTTATGATATTAAGACATTAAACATACAGATAATTCTATCATTCAGCTGCCTAAAGTTATTCTAGTGTCTGAACAATTAATTCCCTTTTGGAAATATGAAATGTTTCTGATAATACACTTTGAACAACTCAGTCTCTTTCTTTCTCCCTCTCTTCCTCTCTCTCTGTCTCTGTCTCCTTTCTGTATGTATATGCTTGTATGTGTGTGCTCTTGTATATAAGTGTGTGTGCTTGTATGTAAGTGTGTGTTCTTTTGTGGAGTTACAAACTGTTTAAACAAAAGAATAGGATAAACTCTAAGATCTAATTGATTTCTGTTGGATGCCAGAAAAAAACATCTGGGTAGTCAGGGTGTGAAAGTCCCAATGTAGGTTATGGTGTCTGCATACTGAGATATTCCAGAGAAGCATAGACAATGAACCGTCCTAGATGGTTTAGACATGTGCTGCCTAGAGGCAGAATGCTGAGAGATGATTTCCTAAGCTTCTGTCAAGCTCCATTAATCTGCCCTTCTGGGAGTGTAGCGTTTTAGAAATGGTATTCTCAATAATAGAAAACTGAAATAAAGGAGAAAAAAGGCAATGTATGTTATTTTTCCAGTGTATGTTATTCTTCCTTTTGGTTACATTTATTTCAAATTTTATTTTGTATCCTTATGCTTATACTACTAAATATTTCACACCACTTTATTATTTTCATTTATCTTGAAAGTTACTATTGAGAGTCAATATTTTGAAGATTTTCTTGTGCCAAAAATTGATGATTGTTTTATTTTAAAAAACATTAACAATGGCCAGGGGCTGTGGCTCATGCCTGTAATCCCAGCACTTTGGGGAGACCAAGGAAGGCGGATCATGAGATCAAGACCATCCTGGCTAACACGGTGAAACCCCATCTCTACTAAAAATGCAAAAAATTGGCCAGGCGTGGTGGCAGGTGCCTATACTCCCAGCTACTTGGGAGGCTGAGGCGGGAGAATCGCTTGAACTTAGGAGGTGGAGGTTGTAGTAAGCTGAGATCGTGCCATTGCACTCCAGGGAGACAGAGTGAGGCTCTGTCTCCAAAAAAAAAAAAAAAAAAAAAAAAAAAAAAAAATAAAAAAAATAATTTTGGGGGGGTAAAATTGCCAAAAAAAAATTTTTAAAAACACAGAGTGT
>CAUYLG010021029.1:0-26874 GCA_963573385.1 Cacajao melanocephalus | reverse complement strand
GTCTTTTCACATAGTCCCATATTTCTTGAAGACTTTGTTCATTCCTTGTTACCCTTTTTTCTCTAATCTTGCCTTCTCGTTTTATTTCATTGAGTTGATCTTCGACCTCTGATACCCTTTCTTCTGCTTGGTCAATTCGGCCATTGAAACTTGTGCATGCTTCACGAAGTTCTCGTGTTGTGTTTTTCAGCTCCATCAATTCACTTATATTCCTCTCTAAGTTGTTTATTCTCGTTAGCATTTTGTCAAATATTTTTTCAAGGTTCTTAGTTTCTTTGCATTGGGTTAGAACATGTTCTTTTCGCTCACAGAAGTTTCTTATTACCCACCTTCTGAAGCCTGATTCTGTCAATTCATCACACTCATTCTCCATCCAGCCTTATTCCCTTGCTGTTGAGGAGTTGTGATCCCTTGCAGGAGGAGAGGCATTCTGGTTTCAGCTGTTTTCATCCTTTTTGCGCTGGTTTCTTCTCATCTTTGTGGATTTATCCACCTGTCGTCTTTGTAGTTGTTGACTTTCAGATTGGGTCTCTGAGTGGACGTCCAGTTTGTGATGATGAAGTTATTTCTTTCTGTTTCTTAGTTTTCCTTCTAATATTCAGGCCCCTCTGCTGTAGGACTGCTGAGGTCCACTCCAGGCCCTGCTTGCCTGGGGATCACCTGCAGCTGCTGTAGAACAGTAAGGGTTGCTGCTAGTTTCTTCTGCTGCTGTCTTTGTCCCAGAAGGATACCCACCAGATGTCAGTCTGAGCTCTCCTTTATGAGGTGACTCTTTGGCTATACAGGGGTCAGGGAGCTGCTTGAGGAGACAGTCTGTCCTTTATAGGAGCTGATGTGCTGAGCTGTGAGCTCTGTTGTTCATTCAGAGCTGCTGGGCAGGTACGTTTAAGTCTGCTGCAGCAGAACTCATAAACCCCCCTTTTTTTTCCCCAGGTGCTCTGTTCTGGGAATTTAGGGCTTTATTTATGAGTTTCTGTTGTGCTGCTGCCTTTTTTCAGGGCTGTCCTGCCCAGTCAGGAGGCAGCCTAGTCACTGTCTGCCTGCAGAGGCTTTGCTGAGCAGCTGTGGGCTCCACCCAGCTGCCGTGTGAACTTCCCTGCAGGCCTGTTTATACAGGTATAGTTAGAACTGCCTCGGCAATGGCGGCCCACCTCTATAATGGAGGACTCTCTCTGTAATGGTGGGCTGCCTTGGCAATGGCGGGCTGCCTCGGCAATGGCAGACTACCTCCGTAGTGGTGGACTGCCTCAGTAATGGCAGATACCCCTCCCCCATAGAGCTGGACCATCCTGGGTTCAGCTGTGCTTGCTGTGAAACTCTCAATCCAGAGCATTTCAGATTGCTGTTTTTTTGTGGAGGTGGGACCAGCCAAGCCTGATCACCTGGCTCCCTGCCTCAGAGCCCTATTTTTTTTAGTTGAATGAGCGACTCTGTCTTCCAGGTATTCCAGTCGCCTGTTGAAAAGGCACCAGGATCTGTGTGATTTCCTGTGCAGCAACCCACTGTGCCAGCTGAAATGGCCACACTGAGATTCGTGGTGCTTTTTTGCCTGGGAATCTCCTGGTCTGGCTCCCTGTTTCAGCCATCCTTTCTTTTTTTTTTATCAGTTGAATGGGTGACTCTCTATCCCAGGAGCTCCAATCGCCAGCTAAAACGGCGCCCAGACCCGTGTATTTTGTGCGGAGAACCACTGCGCCAGGGCGCCAGCCAAAACAGCTGCACTGGCGACCCATGGGGCTCCTCTGCCTGGGAATCTCCTGGTCTGTGGGCAATAAAAATCCATCTGGAAATGTGGCATCCACTCACCCTCCGTGCTTTCGCTGAGAGCAGCAATCCTGAGCTGCTCCTAATCAGCCATCTTGGATCTGTCGATGATGGAGTTTTCTAGATATAGGATCTTGTCATCTGCAAACAAAGATAATTTGGCTTCCTCTCTTCCTATTTAAATACACTTTATTTCATTCTCTTACCTGATTGCCCTGGCCAGAACTTCCAATTCTGTGTTGAACAGGGGAGGGCATAGGCAGAATGCTATGGTTTGAATGTTAGTTCCCTCATGTTGAAGCTTAATTCCCAGTGTGGCAGTATGGAGAGGTGGGAAGATGATAGAGACCTCTTTAGGAGATGATAGAGTCATGAGGGCTCTGCCCTCAGGAATGAGTTAATCTATTAGTGGATCAATGGGTTAATGAGTTATCACAAGAGTGAGACTGCTGGCTTTGTAAGGTGAAGGAGGAAAGACCTGAGCTTACACACTCAGGCCCCTTGCCACGTGATTCCCTGTGCTGCCTTATCACTCTGCAGAGTTCCCACCAGCAATAAGGCCGTCACCAGATGCAGCCCTTCAACCTTAGACTTCTAAGCCTTTACAACTGTAATAAACTGCTTTTGAAACAAATACTCAGTTTCAAGTATTTGTTATAAGCAACAGAAAATGGACTAAGACACCAGGTTTCATTTGGTTTCTAGATAAGGGTCAGTTTTTCCAAGAAGCAAATAGCTATGTTTCTCCATTTAAAAAGGACACAGATTGTGGAGCAGTCAAAATCAGTTGTTTTCAGTAAGTAATTAGTATCATCACTGCCACGAAGCCCCATTTTACCCACAAGAGGCATTTGGAAATGTCTGAGGGCTAATTTTAGTTCCACAAAAATAGTCTTGCACAGTGTGTAATTTCCTACTACAAATGCCAGTGCACCCTCATTGAGAAACATTGGTTGATTTCATGTTTATCATTAAATGGTGGAATAACAGTTAAATGTAATTTTATTATTATATTAGCTACACAAATACTTTTTTTTTAAGACAGAATTTCCCTCTTGCTGCCCAAGCTGGAGTGCAATGGTGTGATCTCAACTCGCAGCAACCTCCACCTCCCAGATTCAAGCGATTCTTCTGCCTCAGCCTCCCAAGTAGCTTTTGATGCAGTCTTTTGAGGCATTTTAAATCTTTTTTTTTTTAGTTTAACATAATGTCAAAGTGTATTTTCAATGTTCCAGTCAGTCCTGGATATATTTGGCTGATAGTTTAAAGAAATAAAATCTTCCTACAGGCTTCAGTTATTAAAATAGAACCAACCACCCACTCATTTTATTACATTCTGTGCAATGTTTTTGAATGACAGTCTAAGTATTTTAATTGGTCTCCAGCTGAATTATAACCCCTTGTTTTATGTTTCACATTTTATATCGCAAAATTACAAGTTACAGTGCCGTTTTTATTCCATGCCATTAAAACAGAGTGAACAGCATTTTTTAAACTGAAAAAGGCAGGTTCCATTCAGAAACCCAAAGGTCATTCATTTGCACTATCTCTTCATTTTTAGGTGCTGATACTTCTTGTCTGTCCCACTGAGTCTCTGTGTTGCTATTTATCGAAGCTCTGTTTGTGCGTTTATGTGGGGGTGTTGGGATGGGAGATTCCCCTACAGCTGGATTCTCGCTGCATCCAGGAAATAAAATCTGTCACTTATCTCATCTCACGGTTTGAACATAGACTTGCTCAATTTGGGGTTTATCCTCTGCACTTCTGTCTCTGTGTGATGCTTCATGTACCATACATTTATATTGTGGCTGTTCAGTTTTGTTTTCATAAACATGCATAAAAAAGTTCCTTAGAATTCTACTCATGGGACCCATAGAAACCAGACAGGGAAGATAATCCTAGAGTTTCTCTCCAAACCTAAACCTCAAGTTTAGTTGCAGTTTTATCATTTTACACATTTACCATCAATGATTCACTTATTCAGAATGGCTAACTTCACATCCACTAGTTTTGTTCCCAGATGCAGCTTTGTGTGTGTCCAAACAGAAACAGAATCTGTAATTAACTGTGCATTTGTTTGCAAAGACCTTGGCAGTTTTACTGTTTGATTTCCCTCATCTACAAGCTTTAGTTTCATGTTGCAAAGCTTTCTTCCTGAGAACCAATTAGACATGTTGGAAAATAAAAATAACTTTTTGGTTTCTTTCAGTGTGCTATCTTGCTGCTCAAAAGAGTTGATTTGTCTTCTGAAGAGTATATTTACATTGGGTGGTTGTCTTTTATATGAGCTGTTTCCTGAAAAGATTTTTGAAATGTTGAGCTACAAGATTAACAGCAGTTTCTTTGATTATCAACCTGAGCTATTAATATTGTTCTTTTTACGTTATTGATACTAAAATCCAACTGTGAATGATTACTATATGAGTATCTTTATAAAGCCAGCAGAATTGAAGAATCTCAAGTTTCTGTCCTAAAGTTGCTTGTGTTCTTAAGAAACATATCTGTCATGCAAAAAGTCAAAATTCTTCAAAACAATATTAAGATTTCCTGAAGTAACAAATTTCTCTTCCTCTGTGATATATATACATCTAGTTCATTCATAGTTTCATTGCCTAGGCTCTCTCTTTTTTGTAGCTTTGTTACCTCTTAATTTTATCCAACTAATGTCAATTTTCTTGTTATTTTTATCAAGTATAAATTTCAGATGTCTATACAGTGATTCCTGTTCATATGCAATACTTATCATCATGTCTTGGCCACATTGTTTGAAATTCTTTCATCTCCCTATTTGTATTGGATACCATTCAATATGTGTAGCAAGTAGGAACAAATCATTTACCCTCTTCCACTGATGAGGAGGTGGCTTGCATTGTCTTAGATAGGCAGTCACTTTCTTCTTGCCGAATCTCAGTTTTCATTGTGGTATATAGAAAGTAGCCAATAAAAATAACAAATGAAACCTCCTTAATTTATTGTAGCATTCTATATTAGTGATGATTTTTATTTTCTTCTTACTCATGCAATTGTTTTTTATGATAATGAAATATACAATTATTTTAAATAATTTGTAAGTATAGATAAGCAAAGAAAGGAAACAGAAAGCATCCATAAATTAGTCATTTGGTTTATGGATACTGCTATTAATTCTGTTATTATTCTACCCATTCCTTTATATTATGCTTTACTTATAAAGAGCTTACTTTTCTAAATAATGGGGTTACGTGGTACATAATGTTTTGAACTTTTTAATATGTTGTAATTAATACATTATGAATATATTTCGTGAATATTTATATCTAGAGCATAATTTTAATGAATTATACGTGCCACTTTTCGGGGTTTATCTCTCCCATTTGAGTCTTGAGTCATCATATACTAAACATTCCCAACTTGGATAACCTACATACCCCTCAATACTTGGTGTTCTCCAGATAACACGTATCATCTTCTCCACATGCACTTTTTCTCCAGTGTTCCCATGTCAGTTGCTTCTTCTTGCTCAGTTCAGGAAGCTGGACATCATCTTTGATCCATGCCCCCATGCCCTGCTTTAAATCAATCACCAAGTCTTAGGTTATTCAGTTCCAAATTTCTCTCAAATCCATTGCTCCTTCCTCGTCCCTACATATGTGCTATTTTTCGTGTGAATTTACATAGGTGATTTTTCTTCCAGTACTTTTCTAACATAATAATAATATAATAACCTGATAATAGCTAGTTTTCCACCACTAGAGCATACTAATTATGCTGTGACACTGTCATAAGTACATGATGATGTCCATGCTGTACTGGTTTTTAATCATTTCCTCACTTTAAAACTGTCATCAAAAATGCTGTTTTTCTCTTTTGTAGAATCATTGTAGTTTCTTCCTAATAAGTGTTTTTGGAGTTGTTTACTTATGGTTTTTCTTGGTTTTAGCATTGGTCATTGTAGGAAGCCTAATTGAAATTAATGGTACATATAATCTTTTTACTTAACACTTTGCAGTGCTTTAATATGTGTTATCTTCCAAACAGTGACAACTTTAATTTTAAAATAATTTTTAATAAAAATAGTACATTTCTTTCAGGAGCACATATTTACCCAAACATAGTCGATAGTTTTTCAAAGTATAGGTCCTTAGGAGATCTGCTTTAAGAAATAGAGAAGAACGGGCAGTGGTTACTACATAGTTGGTTTTAAGTGGGGATTTTGAAATTCTTAAGGGTATGCAACACTATTTTTATCCTTTAGAGTTGGTTTGGAGCATGCAGTAAAAACCTGGCTAAAGACTGGCTTAAACAAATTCATTTTCCCCACTTCATGTAATAAAAAATCTTAGATAAAACTACGGCAGTTTATACAGTGGCTCAGGTGTTGTAAAGGCCCAGACTGCTTGTGACTTCATGTTCTGCCTTCCTTCATAGGTGGCTGTTACCCTCATAGACATAAGATCCTTTCTGTACCTTCCAACAGTACACTTTTTTTTCCAGGCAGACACAAGATGAAATTCAGAGGACAAAAGGTAAAGGAGATTGAGTTTGCCCTTTTAGACAGCTTTCCCTGAATTCTTCCCCTATACCTTCCAGTTATGTCTCACTAGACAGACTTGTCACTTGGCCACTTTTATCATCTGCAAGATATAATTTTTTAGCTGGGACTATTGCCATCCAAAGTGAAGGAAACATTCTATTAGTGAGAAAAAGAGACTGGTTATAGAGCTGGTAGCTGGTAGTGTCTGCCGTTCATTGAGCATTTTAATTTTTCTTTATGATTTGTTGTTAAAAGTTCTGCATTTTCAAGTAGTAAAAGATTGATTAACCCAAGACCAGCATTTGCTAATGTTTATAAATTTTAAATGAGTTTGGTTCAAATGAGTTTGAACTCAAACGAGTTAAAACTCAAGTTTTACTCTGTTGGTTTTGTTTTTTTGTGTTTATAAAAGTATTGAACTACTCTAACTGTTCCAACACTTCTTAAAAATCATGTCACTGCATATTGCATAAAATTCTGATTATCATGCATGGAATTTTATTAATAAAAATAAAATGTGTCATAAATGTATGCTGCCTGGTGTTTTGATTTTGCAATTTGCAAATATACTTGAAATCCTGCTAATATGGGAAAGCAGGAACCTGCAAATCATATTGGCTACAATATGGCAAAGAAACTGTTTCCTTCTCTCATCAGAGTAAGCAAGTTTTAGATGGAAAATTTATTGTAGTTAAGATTTTATACAAGGTAATTTTTTAAAAGAAATAAATTCCTTTATAATTTTTTTGCTTCCATCATGGTGGTGCTTGTGGGGTATTTTAAATCATAAGGTGCAGTGTGAACTGGTAACCTAACTTAGTTTTGTACTACAGAGCTCAGAAGTAGGAAGGAGGGAGAGTGGAACTGAGCTGTGATTATTGTCACCAGAAAATGTACTGGAAAGGGGTAAACATGAGGCAATAAAACTTGCCTCACTGTAAAAAGAAAACCAGAAAATTAAAGGAATCAGCCATATTGACTCAATTGAAATATATGTTTTTTTCATTTAAGTTCCTGAGGATTTCATTCTGTATAGATTGTAAGACTATAGGTGCATACTTAAAATGCAGTCACCTTCCACAGGGTGTTGGGGCTGTGTTTATTAAAAGCTTAGCTTGGGAAGCACTTTGATCTACTAACTTCTGTAGGGTTTTGTGTCACTGCTTTGCTGAGCAACAATTCTTGGATTGCTGATGACATGCTGGTTAACATTAATAGGCCTTTAAGGTGACTGTGTGTGTGTGCATGCACATGTACATGTGCACATGTGCGTATACACGTATGTGCTCTCATACGCATAATTTTCGAAGAAGAAGGAAGGTAAAAAAATCTGGCAGCATTTCTAAAAAAGGTGTTCTGAATTGCCTGATTTCCTTGGATGCTATCCCAGAAGCTTCCTATCAGATGAAGTAGCACATAGAGTACAGCAGATGTAAAATAGTGCATGAAATCTTTTCTCTGCATGAGGTTATTGCAGTGGTTCAAATATTTGCCATAATCTTAGCAATTAAAGTGTATACTATCCACCTCTGCTTCACTCACACTTATTCATAAAAAACAAGCCTCTTCTGTGCTTTAGTATATTTTACTACCATATTTAACAACTAACGTGGACTTACTATAAATGTATCCTTTTTGTATAATAATCAGAAGTCTTAATCATTTCTTGATAATAAATCCTGATCTTCTGGGCTATCGACACATGGGCTTAGTATATAAGAATGTTTATTTTAAAACAGCTCTTATTATGGGTTCAGACTTTTGGCTTTAAGTCTGGGCTATCAGTGAGTTCAGTCTCTGACCAGGAACAGGAGTCTCCATCACAACATCCAGGACAAGCCATCTGACTGAGCACACCTATTTGTGATACAGGGTTCATGACTTTTCAAAACCAGCATATTTCTCCTTATGACAAAGTTTTGATTTGTACATAGTTTTCCTCACATTAACTTCAGATTGTCTTCTATATAATTTACATGGATGGTTCTGATTCTGCCCGAGGGAGTAACTACAGATTGTCTGTCTTCTACATGGCAGTCACTCAAATATTTGAATGCAATTATTATGTCCTTTCTAAATATATTCTTCAGACCAAACATCCTTGTGGAAGTTTGAAGAAAAAGAGAAATGATAGGTGGCAGTGTGGTAGAAAATTGTTGAAGTAAAACCCAGTGGGCCTCAGACACTGAAGCTGGATCTCTATAGGGTTGACCAGATAGCTGACTACAACTCAGCACTTAGGCAACTCATATGAAAAGGGACTGTAAATGCAGGTGCCTTACTTCCTTACTTATTTATGACAGTGTCTTGCTTTATCACCCAGGCTGGAGTGCAGTGGCATGATCTCAGTTCACTGCAACCCCAGCCTCCCGGGCATAAGCAATCCTCCCACTTCAGCCTCCTGTGTAGCTGAGACTGTAGGTGTATGTCACTATGCCTAGCCAATTTTTGTGGATTTTTATAGAGACAGGGTTTTCCCATGTTGCCCCGGCTGGTCTTGAACTTTGGGCTTGAGCAGTCCACCTGCCTGAGCCTCCCAAAGTGCTGGAATTATAGGTATGTGCCACCGCACCTGGCCTAGATGCCATATTTATAGATATGTGTATATACGTGGGTTAGTATGCACACATATTTTCTTGCTCTGTCAGCCAAGATGGCCTAGAAACAACAATATCCCAGTAGCAAGAAGAACACCCAGCAACCAGACCTTGGTTTTTAATACAGTTTTCTAGTAAAAGGAATCAGATCCTGGAAAAATGATTGATTCTAGGAATGAGTCAGGAAATATACAGGATGAGCCTGGAGAATCTTTTAATACCAGAAAGCAGAAAGTGGGAAAGTAAAAAACAAAAACCAAAAACAAACCTCATTGATAGCGACATGTCAAAGGAGCACAAGATCTAACAGAAGGAGCTGCCAGTGGATAGCTCTGGGACAGCTTAAGCAACAAATTAAAGTAGTATCTGATAGTAACCTAAATTATAAAAGTAATACCCATGAGACCATATGTATGTTGTGTGTGTGTGTGTGTGTGTTTATATATATATATATAAATGATAAAGAGGAAAAAAAATGGATAAATTGCCTTGCAGAAGAATCCCAAATAAGTTTTGTCAGTACTCCCATTTCAAGGAAGTAGAACATAACCCTTCACTCTTTCAGTATAGGCTGCTTATAATGACCTTCCGAAGAGTACAGTATGCAAAGGAGGAAGGAATAAGACTAACTACAGTGGAGCAACCTAACAAATACTACTTTACCCAGTTTATCAAGGTCAACATCAACAGAGATAAGTAATGTTACTAGTATGTACCCTTGATATGACGTGATGGAAATGATGCTTTGCTTCCGTGGTTTTCTTCCCAAAAACTCATAGCCCCAGTGTAATCAAGTGAAAAACATCAGACAAATCCCAATTGAGGCATATTGTGTAAAATACTTGACCAGTACTCCTTGAAACAGCAAGATCATCAAAAACAAGGAAAGTCTGAGAAACATCACAGCCAAGAGGAACCTGAGGAGACATAAAGACTAAATGTACTATGGAATCCTGGATGAGATCCTGGAACAGAGAAAGGACATTAAGCAAATCAAGCAAATCTGAATAAAGCATGGACTTTAGTTAATAATAATGCATCAATATTGTTTCATTAGTTGTGACAAATGTATCCTCCTAATGTAAGATGTGGATAGTAGGGGAAACTGCATGGGGGCTGTATGGGAACTCCACACTATTGTCTTAGTTTTTCTGTCAATCAAAAACTGTTCTAAAAAATAAATTTTAAAAAATGTTTAAAGGTAACTGAGGAAAAGCCTAGATGACCTTGGTATGGTGATGACTTTTTAGAAATAAAAG
The DNA here is from genome assembly GCA_963573385.1 of Cacajao melanocephalus. Taxonomy (NCBI): domain Eukaryota; kingdom Metazoa; phylum Chordata; class Mammalia; order Primates; family Pitheciidae; genus Cacajao; species Cacajao melanocephalus. Next base: position 16,741 of record CAUYLG010021029.1, on the reverse strand, counting down.
CAAAGACAAGATCCATGAAGCACACAGTTAATAAGCTGTACTTTCTTAAAACTGAAAACTTCTGCTCTGTAAAAGACAATGTCAAGAGAAGGAGAAGACAGCCCACAGACTGGGAGAAAATATCTGCACGGACTTTTATCCAAAATATACAGAGAACTCTTAAATCTCAACAATAAGAAAACAACCCAATTAAAAAAGAGGCAAAAGACTTGAACAGACATCTCACCAAAGATGATACACAGATGGCAAATAAGCATATGAAAAGAAGTTCAACATCTTATGTTGTTAGGAAATTGCAAATTGGAGAAAGAAATCACTAAATACCTGTGAAAATGCCAAAATCCAGAACACTTACAACACTAAATGCTGGTAAGGAAGTGGAACAACAGAAACTCTGAGTAATTGCTGGTAGGAATTCAAAATGGTACAGTCACTTTGGAAGACAGTTTGGCAGTTCCTTACAAAACTAAACATATCCTTGTCACACAACTCAGTAATCACACTCCTTGGTGTTTATCCAGATGAATTAAAAACTTATATCCACACCAAAACCTGCATCTAGATCTTTATAACAGCTTTATTAATACTTGCCAAAACTTGGAAGCAATGATGTCCTTCAGTAGGCGAATGGATAAACTGTGGCACATTCAGAAATGGAATATCATTCCGTGCTAAAAAGACATGAGCTATAAAGCCATGAAAAGACCTAGAGTATGAGGACAGAGGGTGCTCAGCAAAAAAAATAAAGAAAAGACGTGGAAGAAGCTTAAATGCCCGCCACTAAGTGAAAGAAGCCAATTTGAAAAGGCTACATACTGTATGATTCCAACTATATAACATTCTGGAAAAGACAAAATTGTGGAGACAGTAAAAAGATCAGTGGTTGCCAAGGGTTGTAGGAAGGGAGGGATGAGTAGACAGAACACAGAGGATTTTTAAGGCAGTGAAACTACCTTGCATGATGTTATAATGATGAGTGTGCATGTCATTATACATGTGTTAAAGCCCTTAGAATGCACAACACCAAGAGTGAGCCCTAGTGTAAACCATGATCTTTGGGTGATAATGACGTCAGTGTAGGTTCATCAGCTGTAACTGTGGTGGGCGATGTCGTCAGTGGGAAAGGTTGTACAGGTTGGGGAAGGGGGAAAATGGGAACTTTCTGTACTTTCCTCTCAGTTTTGCTGGGAACTTAAAACTACTCTAAAAAACAAAGTTTGTTAATTCAAAAATGCCAATAAGAAATTTATTACGTCCTCTTCCCCCATTAGGCAAGCTGAATGGAAGTCACGTTATCCAAAGACTACCCCGGTTACTAGGAGAACGTGGAGTCAGAACAAGAATGGACTTAAGCTGGATGCCGGGATTAATACCTAGGTGATGGGATGATCTGGGCAGCAAACCACTGCAGCACACATTTACCCATGTAACAAACCGCCACATCCTACACACGTACCCCTGAACTTAAAGGTTGAAAAAAAAAAAAAGAATGGATTTAAGTCGCATAATTTTAACGTGTGATGGCTGCAAACTCCTATGGTTGAATGTTCCTGATTTTCTTAGATGGACAGGACTTCTCTGCTGGGCAGGGCAGGATGAGCAAGGCAAATGTTTGCTTCTGTCATCCCACTTTTGCCCCTGCTCCCTGTGGACATACCCACCTCTGCTAAACACACATGTTCAATCTGGTTATCTGGTTTCCAGGTGGGCAAATGTATAGACTTTATCCATTTATGGCCCTGACCCATCATGCTTTGATTTTGAAGTTTAACTTTCAAAACATGACATTTCTCTGATTTCCAAGTTTTTCCACGTACAGAACCTTGAACCACACACTGTACTTGGTTGTGGATTTTTTTTCAATAAGTGCAGTCGGCACTCCATGTAGATGGGTTCCACGTCCACAACTAAACGCCAATCAAAAATACAGTCTTCATGGGATGTGAAACCCACATACATGGAGGACCAACAGGAGGATTTTGTTATCCTTGAGGGTGGGAAGCATCCTAGAGCCATTCCCCTGCGAATACCAAGCAGCGACTACACTTCCTCAAAAGCATTGCTGACAACCCCAGCTCCCTCAAATGTCCTTAATGAACCCCATTTTTCAGGCTCTTTCTTACCCTGGTCCTCCTCCTCCTCTTCTAGTTACACTCCCATTACTAAATACCATTCTGCTATTTTATTTTAATGTTCCTTTTAAAACCTAATGCCTAGAATGGCCGAAGGACTCTACATATTATATGATTATTTCAGAGTACAGTGGACTCTTGTATTCATCTGGACATTGTAATTGCATTAAGGCAGCCAAAATTGTATTAAGTACTTCAGCATCCCCATCTCCCTAGCTCTTGTTGAGACTCCAGTTAAAAACATCCCTGAGGCCTTTATCCTCTGAACTGCTGCATCACGCAGCTGCTTACAAAGCCGTCTCTCCTCCAACTTGTGCTTTTATAATTGAATCTCTTTAAATGTAAATGCAGACAATTACATTTGTCCTAGTTAAATTTTATCTTGTTATTTCGAGTCCACAGTTCCAGCTTATTGAGATCTTATTGAATCTTGGTTCTGTCATGGATTTCTGTTATGCATACTTGCCTGTGTCCGCGACCCAGGTAGAGAGGCTTGAAAATAAATATATCCCAGCTGGGCTAACTCAAAGCAAGAGGTACTGAGAGGAGATAGCAGTGATGATTGCTCAGGGATGCGGAAGGCAACTGCCCATTCTCTACGCAGTAATTTCCTAATATTTTTTGGAGGCAGTTTACAGTTCAGCATGTGTGATATGGCAAAAGCCATTTATTGCTAATTACATTTAACAAACTGATGCCTATGAAGGACTTATTCCTATAAATTGGAGTGAATTTGAGATTATTTCTATCATGATTCAGCCGTTCTTCAGTGGGAGAAAAATGGTAGTTAAACTAGCGGAAACCAGGCTTTCTCATCTAGGCTCAACCCAGTCAATAAGCTGGGGTTGCCAATCACTACTCCAGCACAGTGCCCCTCAGTTTATTTTTAAGTCTATGTTTGAAGGACCAGGTTCCCATGAGTGACACCCTTCCATAAGTGTGGTGGCACATTATGGGCTGCTGTTTTAGAAGAGACTACCAGCTTGCTGGGATTATCCTGGTGTATTCTTTTCTCTCCTGCTGGTTCATGACATGCCACTGGCTTGAAAATTCTCAGCTTTAACATTTAAAGCAGTGATTTGCAAAGTGCAACATGTTTAAGCTGAGGTTGGCAAACTATGACCCATGGAGCAAATCTGGCTCACCACCTGTTTTTAGTACATTGCTAAATGGTTGGGGAGGAAATCAAAAGAAGAATATTTCATGACGTGAAAATTATATGAAATTCAACTCTTGGTATGCATGAATAAAATTTTATTGAACACATGCTCATTTGTTTATTATCATTGGCTGCTTTTGCACTGTAATAGCAGAATTGAGTGGTTGTGACAGAGACTGTATGACCCACAAAGCCTAAAATATTTACAGATACGACCCTTTACAGAAAATGTTTGCCCACTCTTGTATTAATGGGATGGTAGAAACTGAATTTTTGAGCCCCACCTCAGACCAAATGAATCAGAATGTCTACAAATGGGGGTCCAAGAATGTACATTTTAAGCAAGCTCTTGAAGGTCACCCCTAGGCAAACACTGAGGCAAGACTAATAATCATGAGGTGAGGAAGTGGGAAAGGAAAAGATTCTGCCCTGCTTTTTCTGCCCAACTTACTGTGTTTTAATCTAAAGCCATAATTTTTCTACAGACTATATAAATTATGTTGATCAGTTTCTAAGCACTTCTCTCCAAATCAGCTCTCTTCCAAACTTTTCTATTTTATGGAAAGAAGGCTATGTTAGTTTCTTAGGGCTGCTGTAACAGATTATGAACTGTGAGTTGACCTGACCAACAGATGTTTGTTCTTTCACAGTTCTGGAGGCCAGAAGCCCAAAGTCCAGCAGAGGTGTACTCCCTCTGGGGAGTTTAGGGAAAGAACCCATTCTTTGCCTTTTTCAGCTTGTGGTGGCTGTCAGCACTCTTGACTTGTAAGTGCCTCACTCCAGTCTCTGCCCCAGTGATCGCATTGCCTCCTCTTCTTCTCGGTGTCTTCTCTTTCATCTCTCTCAAATCTGCTTCTGCTTTTCTCTTCTAAGGACATTTGTCATGGGACCTAGAACTCACACAGCTAATCCAAATGATCTCATCTCAAGATCCTTAATGTAATTACATCAGCAAAGCTACAAAGACCTCTTTTCCAGTAAGGCCACATTGACAGGTTTTGGGGGTTAGGACAGGGACATCTCCTTTTTAAGGCCACCTTCTAACTCACTACAGATGCTGTTGTTCTCTTTCCCCAGTAGCTGGTCAGTTTCCAAGTCTTGAAGATTCTGTCCCTTCTCGAGTCCTACTTGCACCATTCTGATCTCTTTCTGCCATAGGGATCTTTTAGAAATATCTGACAGTTTCCTACTCTTCTAAAAGTTCAGAACACACTTCCGAGCTTGACATTTAGGGCTCTCTGCAGAATGTTGCCAGCATATTTTCCATTTCCTTCTCCCTCTTCTTTGCTACATGTACCTTGCCCTCTAGCCACGCTGTGCTCCTTGCCATTGCCCTCACTGCTCCTCCCTTCTCTCTGAACCCTCTCACACTGTTCCTTCCTCCTGGAAGACTGGTTGTTCCTCCATCCTTGTCACTATGACCCTTGCCCCTGTATCACCTAACACCCAGCTATCTTTCAAAGCCCATCTGAGGTCCTACCTCCCATGAGAGCTTTGCTGCCCCTCCCTGCTAGGGATGAATCTGTGAGCCTTCGGCACTTCACATGGTGTTTACCTTGTTCTCCCTTGTGTCATAATGGCTCTAGATGCTCAGTGTCTTCAGGTCAAGGGCTGTGAGAGACAGCATTGCACAGTGGCTAAGAACAAGGGCTCTGAATCCGACGGCCCAGCACAGCTCTGGTCACTAACCAGCCACGTATCCTTGGACGAGTTATTCAACCTCTTCTCACTATCGTTTTCCATCCACAATGGAGATTATGGTAACAATTCCTTCCTGGTATTGTGAGGCTAAAGTGAAATAATGCATGTAGAATACCCGGAATTTAGTAAGCATGAAATATTATGTGTTATTATTGTCTTGCCTCTATTTCCCAACAGCTCACACAAGGACTTCTATAGTAGGTATTAAATAAATACTTATAGAATTTAAATCATTAAATTCAAACCTGACACCAGAAGGAGGCAGCCTGTGCTTTTCTGTTCAGACTCCATCTTTATCAACTCTAGTAGGTACAACCTGCCTTTAGCAAGACACAAATAAACCAACTTTCTCTCGTTTGCTGGTGGTATCATTAGAGATTCTGTTGTTACGTTCTTTTTGATACTAGTTCTTTTTATTACATGGGTAATTGGTGGTTAAATAAAGTATTCATCTTTTAGTGATTACTGCCATATAGACTAGCTTGTTGCCAAATGCTAAACCACTGGAAGTAACCATAGAGACTTTCAATTTTTGTGATATCCATTGAAAGAAGCAAGTGCCTGGGAAAATAAAGGATCTATTTTTTTTGTACCCATTAACCATCTCCATCTCCCCCACAAACCTCCCACTACTCTTTCCAGCCCCTGGTAACCATCCTTCTGCTCTGTAAGATGCAATTGTCTTATTCTTAATGCTGGTAATGAAAGAAAACCAAGTTTAATCAGAGTAATAGACAAGGTGAGTAGATGGAGACTTGCGATATTCTACAGGAGACTTCTCAAGTTTTTCAATGACTTTAAAGGTGCAATGACCTGAATCTATATTAAATCTCATTTCACTTCATTTCTTACAGTACAGTCTTACAGTGACTTGTCTTGCTTTTTAATTTATAGTAAAGAAAGCTGATTTTCTTCAGTTACCTAGGAGGGTGTCAGATTATGGAGGGCAAACCTTCATGAAGGCATTCGTGCCCTGAGTGACAGGTTGTCCGTGGCTTTGAATGAGTTGTGATTGGTGAAAATGGAAAATACTCCTTGAGCGTGGTGTTTTAGGGAGAAAAATGGTGATGCAGGCTAGAGAGGTGAGATGTCGTGTGGATTATGGGACAGCAGTGTGACTAGAGAAGCAGGAATGGGGTGGACAGGTAAGGGTAGAGATGGTATTGTGCAGGCGGCTATCAAGCCTTGGTTTTGTAAGCTTGACTGCACCTTGGGCATTGTCTATGAGTGCATACTTCTGAGTACAGATACACTATAATTTTCTTCTGTTTTCTTAGTGCATGTATTCTTTCCATTTAAAAAGTTCTTTTAAAATTGGAAAATGTGCCAGATTTGAGCTGACATAGATACATAAAGTGCAACACAAGTTAATTTTTTTTTTTAATGCAAGAAATCCATCAAATGAGAGTTATAAGGTAAAATCTTGTGTGATTCAGTAATTATACCTCCTGGTTTTCAGCAGGGCTGATTTTGTTTAAAATATTTTTGGAATTCTTTTAAAAGTATCTTATCCCAGTGCCTTTAAAGTAAGAGAAGAGAGTTGTCTTCATATCTAATGTCATTTTAGAATATTTTGGTCATATCAGTAAGGTAATATGTATAAATGTTGAAAAAAGAATTATCATATTCAGCTATTTTGACTGCAAATGTAGGAAAATTAACAAAGAAAATTAAGAAAAGTAATTCTAAAGTTTAGTAAAGTGACAGCAAACAAGACCAATTTAGAAAAAAAATCAGCTATCCTGTAGTTAGAGGAGGACCCTAGTTTATAACCAGTAAGAAAATATAATTTAAAAATTCTCAATAGTGAAATAATGTAATAAGAAGTGAATTAATATTTATATGATGTTTTAAATTTTGAGACACAAGTGAATATGACTAAAATAAATATATACTATTTTCCTTTAGATAATCTAAAGACGCCATTCTTTATATATTGATTTTAAGGTTTAGCATCGTTTTTGTGGAATATTTAAAATTTTTATTTATATAATAGGGTACTGATCAAAATTCAAATAAGATGAGTCTCTTCTTCCAAGGGTTAAAACTAGGACATAAAAGGATTTCAAAACTTGTTAAGAATAACACCAAAAAAATTAGCTGGGTGTGGTGGCATGCACCTGTGGTGCCAGCTACTTGGGAGGCTGAGTGAGGCAGGAGAATTGCTTAAACCTGGGAGGCAGAGGTTGCAGTGAGCCAAAATTGTGCCACTGCACACCAGCCTGGGCAAGAATAATTACATGAATGAAGATAAGAGAAATCCAAATTTCAAAGCATTCTATAAAACAGCTGAACTGGAATTTTTTTAAATGTCATGTCATAGAAGATAAAAAGAAATGAGAGAGGAAGGAGAAGGAGCAGGGAAAGAAGAAAGGAGAGGAAGGAAGGAAGAGAGAGAGGGAGGAAGGAAGACATGTTGAAAGATTTTAAAGACACATAACTAAATGTAACGGGTAATTTTTTTATAACCTTTATTTTGGGTTCGGGGGTACATGTGCAGGTTTGTTATATAGGTAAACTTGTGTCACTGGGGATTGTTGTACAAATTATTTTACCCCTCAGATACTAAGCGTAGTACCCAATAGTTATTTTTTCTGCTCTTCTCCCTCCTCCCACCCTCTACCCTCAAAGAAGACCCAATGTCTGTTGTTCCCTTCTTTGCGTCCGTGTGTTCTCATCATTTAGCTCCCACTTTTAAGTGAGAACATGTGGTATTTGATTTTCTGTTTGCTAAGGATAATGGCCCCCAGCTCCATCCATGATCCCGCAAAAGATATTTATCTCATTTTTATGGCTGCATAGTATTCCATGGTGGGTATGTACCACATTTGCTTTATATTATACAGTTTACCATTGGTGGGTATTTAGGATGATTCCATGTCTTTGCTGTTGTGAGTAGTAAAGTAATGAACATTTGTATGCATGTGTCTTTATGGTAGAATGATTTATATTCCTCTGGGTATAGATCCAGTAATGGGACTGCTGAATTGAATGGTAATTCTGTTTTTAGCTCTTTAAGGAATCACCATTCTGTTTTCCACAATGATTGAACAATTTGTTATTTTTTGACTTTTTAGTAATAGCCATTTTGACTGGTGTGAGATGGTATCTCATTGTGGTTTTGATTTGCATTTATCTAACAATCAGTGATACTGAGCTTTTTAAAAATATGCTTGTTGGCCATATGTGTGTCTTCTTTAGAAGAGTGTCTGTTCATGTCCTTTGCCTGCTTTTTAATGTTTTTTAAAATTTGTTTAAGTTCCATATAGATGCTGAATATTAGACTTTTATCGGATATTTGGTTTGCAGGTATTTTCTCAATGCGTAATTCTTGATCAGTTTTTTTAAGGTTTGAAGCTAATTATGAGAATATTGAATTTCAATATCGACTGGGTATTGGATAATGTATTGAATACAGTAATGGTGTTGTGGTTACAAACAAGAAAGCTCTGTTCTTAAGATCTACATATTGAAATATTTAGGGGTGAGGTGTTGCACGATATTTGTGGGTTACTTTTTTTTTTTTGAGACAGAATCTTGCTCTGTTGCCTAGGCTGGAGTGCAGTGGCATGATTTCAGCTCACTGCAGCCTCTGCCTCCTCAGTTCAAACTATTTCTGCCTCAGCCCTCAATGTAGCTGGGATTACAGGTGCATGCCACCACACCCAGCTAATTTTTGTATTTCTAGTAGAGATGGGGTTTCGCCATGTTGGTCAGGCTGGCCTCCAACTCCTGACCTCAGGTGATCCGCCCAACTCGGCCTCCCAAACTGCTGGAATTACAGGCATGACCCGCCACACCTGGCCCATGGGTTGCTTTCAAATGGTTCAGGAAAAAAGTGCATGTGCATGTGTTGCATATATATAAAGATACACAGAGAAAATAAAATGTGACAAACTGTTAATAATTGGTGACTCGAGGTAAAGGATATACACAAGTGTTCATTGTATTATGATTTTAGCTTTTCTGTAGGTTTCACATTGTTCAAAAATAACAAGCAGGGTAGAGAATATTAAGGAAAACTCTTAGAAATAGTACTGAAGGCTATCAGCCCTGCCAGATCCACTGTTTATTTAACAAGAAGATATTGGCTTCATACTATTTCTGTATTGCTACAATTATTAAAACAGTAATGATAGAAGGCTAAATAGGGATTAGTGAACTGAAATAAATAGCCAAAGGACCTGGCATAGCTAGAAATTTCTCACATGATAAATCAATAGAGAAGGGCGAGAATATTCATGGAAATCATATTGAGATAAATTGTTAGTAATTTTCAAAAAAAAAAAACTTTGTCCTTCCTTTCCAAACAAACACTGAACTAATTTATATCAGATAGAAAACTTTATAAATAAATAAATATAGAAAGAAAAATAATTACGATGAATGAGATCCTAAGCCTAGAATAAACTGAACAAATCACAAAGAAAAGAAGTAGCAGGGTGTGGTAGTGCACACCTATCATCCCAGCCACTCAGGAGGCTGAGGCAAAAGGGAGTTCTGGGCTATAGTGTGCTATGCTAATTGGGTGTCCGCACTGTTTGGCATCGTTGTGATGACCTCTCGGGAGCCAAGGACCACCAGGTTGCCTAAGGAGGGGTGAACTGGCCCAGGTTGAAAACAGAGCAGGTCAGAATTCCCATGCTTATTAATAATGGGATCACACCTGTGAATAGCCACTACACTTCAGCCTGGGCAACACAGCAAGACCTCTTCTCCTAAAAAATAATAAGAAAAATAAGAGAATCAGAAATTTTAACTGTATAAAATCATAACCTTGCTAACACATATAAAGACTAATCTATAAAACAGTTTGCAGGGCTTTTATTATTATAAAGAATTAATTTGAATTGATTAAACTCCCAAATCTCAAGGAATGAATGATTAAGGTCAATAACAGATAATTCACCAAAAAATAAATCTAGTAAATAACTGCTAATTAAATCATTACAAATTAAGTTATGAATATTTCAATTTAAAAATCACCTTTTAAAAATAACAGTAACATACTGGAGAGGGTACAGACAAGCTCCTATTTCGTACACTGGTGGTGGTATTGCAAAGCTGTACAACTCTATTGGGAAAGAATTTAGCAGTTCTTATAAGAAGTCATAAAAATTATACCATTGATTCAGTAATTCTACTTCAGGGTCTCTTGCTTAAGTAAATAATCCAAAATAGTGATAGGGTGAAAACTATAGGCAAACACTTGTCACTCTTATTGTTTATAGAAGTGAAACACTGCAAGTGAGCTAGATATTTAGCAATAATAGATTACTTAGAGAATTGAATTATGATATCATACCCAAAGGACTATCATACAGCTATTTAAAATGATGGTTATGGAGACTGCATGGAAAAATTATTTTGAAATGTGAAGTTTTTAAAAAAATATGTGTGTAATACAAATGGCATAAATTTTAAAGCCAACTTTATGAGCTTCTCTTTATCACTGGGATAAATATTTATTCTTCTTACCAAAGTTTTTACTTTCTTTATAGTACATGATTTTCCCTCTAAAGAAGAGAAATAATTTAGTGCAGTCTCCCATGTAAGGCAGTGTTTTGTATTGGAGCACATTTTCATGAGTTGCCATTTCACTCTAGAATTGTCCAGAAAGATAAGTATTCAAACAGCTGTATTGTATTGTACTCACAGTGTGATTTTTGCATTTCTTCCACCCTATTACTTCTTCAACACCCTGAGTAAATTAAGGAGTAAACTAAAGAAAATATTTTCAGCAAATACTTTACTTGGGATATTCAACTTGAATGATGATTACTGTTCTAAAAATTTTACCTACCTTAGGTTTGCCCTCATCTGAGTATAGTCAGTACAAGTCTGCTCCATACATGTAGAAAAATAACCTGCTAAAAATTTCTTTATCATTTATTTTACCTTCAAGCACTTTGCAGAGCTTCTCAGATGCCGCCATTGTAAATATAGTAAGAACAGACCAACAGAATGACCAACCATTAGCATCCATGCTTTATCTAACTATAAGTGGAAATGTTGATATTCTAATTTTAAAACTATTATGTGTCAGGTAAATTGAAAGAGAAACAAAAGTCGCAAAACCCATAATCTTTCTTACATGCCTTATCAGCAAATTCCTTGCAGTTGATCTAGACTAAATTGTGTTTTTTAACCAACGTGTCTGATGCTCCATAGTTTTAGCAAGAATACCAACTGCTTTCTTGGAATCCAGTGATTTTGTTTTTTCATTCCTAAGCCAACAGGATAGTTAATAAAAATAGCTGAGAAGGAGATTTCCACTTTTAGAAGGTCGAGTAGACATACTTTTTCTATTTCTTCCCCTAAGTCAAATTTAAAACTCTGGACATTATATATTTAAAAACTATAAAGATGAAAGGTAGAAGAAAACGGACTGGCTAGAAACCCCTGGGCCACAGCAGCAGCGTAGCAATAAGTTCCATGGATTTTCATTTTGCTTCATGTATCCCAGACTTGGAGCTGAAGAAGCTGGCAAATAGGAAATGGTAACAGCATAGACAAAGCTCCAAAGGAGCCTGCTCTCTGTTAGCCAAAAGACCAGGACAGGAACATCCTAGCAAGACAGAAAACTTTTAGACAGTCCTCAAGCCGAGCACCACAGAAGGAAATGTGGACCCACCTTCACCCATGCCAGCAAATGCCTGGTGGGGAACCCAGGCTTCTACGCTGTGAAGCCCTAAGGAGGTATCCTAACACTCCTGCTGGTGTGGTTTCAGAGGAGGCCAAGTAAGGAGCTTAGACTTTATTCCTCCCTGGGCAGGAATTACTCTTTTCCCTTCTTGGTATGAGCGGAGACTGTGTGGGGAATCAGAACTCTCACCTCCACCCACAGTAATGCAGCACCGCACACCTCAGCTGTCAGCAGACCCGAGTAGGAAACTTAAGTCTTCTGTCCCCACCTTGCAGTAACAAGGCAGCCCCCCACCCTTTCCTTTGCCAGAGGCATGGCAAAGAAGGTCAGTTAGAAAAAGAAGATTTAGGCTGGTTGTAGTGTCTCACACCTGTAATCCCAGCACTTTGGGAGGCCAACACAGGAGGATTGCTTGAGCCCAGGAGTTCAGGACCAGTCTGACGAACATGAGGAGACTCCATCTCTACCAAAAAAAAAAAAAAAATAGCCAGGCCTGGTGGTACGTGCCTGTAGTCCCAGATGGGAGGATCACTTGAGCCTGGGAGATCAAGAGCTCAAGGCTGCAGCAAGCTATGATTGCGTCACCACACTCCAGCCTGGCAGTCTGGACAACAGAGTGAGACCCTGTATCAAAAAAAAAAAAAAAAAAAAAAAAAAAGAAAGAAAGAAAAAAAAGGGAGAAGAAGATTTAAATAACATTCAGAATCTTATTACAGAATACAAAAATGTCCAGCTTATATTTAATTCAGAATAACTCATAATACAAAAAGCCAAGATCTTAGACTGAATGAAAAAATGAGGTAGTCAATACAGGCCAATACCAAAATGATAGAGGTGTTAGAATTATCTGACAAAGATTTTAAAGCAGTCATGATAAAAATGCTTCAGTGAGGCTAGGCGCGGTGGCTCAGGCCTGTAATCTCAACACTTTGGTAGGCCGAGGCAGGCGGATCACGAGGTCAAGAGACCGAAACCATCCTGGTGAACATGGTGAAACCCAGTCTCTACTAAAAATACAAAAATTAGCTGGACATGGTGGCACGCATCTGTAGCTCCAACTACTCGGGAGGCTGAGGCAGGAAAATTGCTTGAACCCTGGAGGTGGTGGTTGCAGTGAGCTAAGATCGCGCCACTGCACTCCAGCCTGGCACCTGGCAATGGAGCAAGACTCTGTCTCAAAAAAAAAAAAAATGCTTCAATGAACAATTAAGAACATGCTTGAAACAAATGAAAAAATAGAAAGGCTCAGCAAAGAAATAGTCTCTGCTGAGAAACCATGGAGGTAAAAAAAAAAAAAATAGCAAAATATTTTTCATGTGCTTAAAGAAAAGAACTGTCAATCCAGCATTCATGACCAGAGAAAATATCCTTCAGTAATGAATTGCAAACAAGACATTCTCAGATGAAGGAAAATTAAGAGAATCTGTCACCAGAAGACCTACCCTAAAATAATGGCTAAAGGGAGTTCTCAAGAATGTCAGAAAAGAGGAAAGAGCATGGTAAGCAAAAACATGTAAATACAGCATTCTCCTCATGAGTTTACTAAATTGTGTTTGATGGTTGAAACAAAAAATATAATAATGTCTGATGTAATTCTAAATGTGCCTAGAGAAAATATTTAAAACAATTAAAAATAGGAGACTAAAAGGATACAATATTTCTGTATTTCACTTGAACTGGTAAAGTGATGACACTAGTAGATTGTGACAAGTTATGTACATATAATGTAATAAGTATAATATCTAAAGCAACCACTAAAGAAAGCTGTAGAAAGGGATACTCTCAATAACACTGTAGATAAATAAAAGTAGGAATCTCAAAATTATTTAATCCACAAGAAGGCAGGAAAAGAAAACAGAGAAATAAAATACAGTGAAACAAACAGTCCATACTGTGGGCCTTAATACAAACCTCAAAAGATTTAAAAGAATTAAAATCATCTACAGTATGCTTTTTTGACCACTATAAAATTAACCTAGAAATGAATAATAGATAACAGGAAAATAACCAAACACTTGGAAATTAAATAACACACTACTATATAACCCATGAATCGAAGAGGAAGTTTCAAGAGAAATTTTTAAATGCATTATACTAAATGAAAATGAAAATGAAAATATAGTTTATCAAAATTTTTAGGACACAGCTAATGGAGTGCTAATACATATATTAGAGAAGGCCAAAGGTCTCAAATCAGTAATCAAAGCTGTCACCTCAAGAACTTAAAGCAAAATAAATACAATAAATGAAAAGCAAAATAAACACAAAACAAACAAAGGAAAGAAATTATACAGAGCATAAATGAAATTGAAAACAGAAAAACAAGAAAATTAATGAAACAAAGATCCCTGATAGAGTTTGGCTCCATGTCCCCACCCAAATCTCATGTTGGATTGTATTCCCTAATGTTGAAGGTAGGATGTGGTGGGAGGTGATTGGATCATGGGGGTGGTTTCTGATGGTTTAGCACTGTCCCCCTAGTGCTGTCTCATGATAGAGTTCTCATGAGATCTGATTGTTTAAAAGTGTGTAGCACCTCCCCTCTCTCATTCTCTTCTTCCTGCTTCAGCCATGTAAGATGTGCCTGTTTCCCCTCTGCTTTTGCCGTGATTGTAAGTTTCCTGAGACTTCCCAGCCATACTTCCTGTAGAAGCCTGCAGAACGATGAGTCAATTAAACCCCTTTTCTTTATAAATTACCCAGTCTCAGGTATTTCTTTATAGCAATGCAAGAACAATCTAATACAATTTCATTCTTTGAAAAGATTAGTAAATCAACAAAGCAATTCTACACATCTCTTCCAAAAAAGAAAAAACAAGAGAACAATTCCAAATTCATTTTATGAAGCTATTATTACCCTAATACTAAAACCAGTGACAGTATCAAAAAAAAAAGAAGAAGAAGAAGAATACAAAGAAATATCCCTTATGGCTACAGATTCAAAAATTCTTAATATATTTCAAATAGAATTCAGCAATATATAAAATTAATGGTACTCCATGAACAAGTAGAGTTTATTCCAGGCTGACTCAGTATTTGAAAATCATCACTGTAGTAAAACTCACTGGATTGACTGGAAATTAATTAATCTTTAGCCTATTAATCACCACATTAATTGGCTAAAGAAGAAACATCACAGTCATATCAATCGCTGCAGAAAAAGCATTTGACAAAATTCAACACCCATTTATGATAAAATGCCGAGGAAAAATAGGAATAGAAGGAAATTCCTAAACCTGATAAAAGACAAATAAGCTGAATGCTTTCCCTATATGATTGGAAATGAGGCAAAGATGTCTGGCCTCAATGTTGTCCATCAACATATTGCTGGAAGTTTTAACCAGTGCAGTAAGTTAAGAAAATAAGCTAAAGACATACAGACTGCAAAGGAAAAAAACAAAACTGCCTGTATTTGTAGATAAAATAATCGTTTGTGTAGACTATTCCAAGGAGTTTATTTAAAAAAAAAAAAAAAAAAAAAAAACTCCTAGAGCTAATAAGAGTGTTAGGCAAAGTCAAAGGATACAAAATAAACACAAAAATCAATTGATTGTATTTCTATATATTAGCAATGAACACATGACCACTGGAATTTAAAATACATTATCACTTAAAATTTCTCAAGAAAAGATATATTTAATTGTAAATCTAATAAAACATATACAGGACTTATGCTAAAAATGGCAAAACTGATGAAAGAAATCAAAGATCTAAATAAATGGAGAGACATACCATGTTTATGGACTGGAAGACTCAACATAGTAATAATAGCCAATTCTCACAAAAATATATACAGGTTTAATGTAATTCCTATCAAAATTCTAGCAAGGTATTTTGTAGATATAGAGAAGGTTATTCAAAAATTTATATGGAAAGTCAAAGGAAGTAAAATAGTTAAAACAATTTTGAAGAAGAAGAATAAAGTAGGAGGAATAAATTTCAAGACTTATATAGCTACAGTAATCCAGACTGTGTGCTATTTGTAGAGAGATAGACACATAGATAAATGCAACAGAATAAAGAATTCAGAAACAGACACACAAATGAATCTAACTGGTTTTTGACAAAAGTGTAAAGGAAACTCAGTGCAAGAAATGTTATCTTTCCCAACAAATGGTAGAGAAGCAATTGGATATCCATAGGCAAAAAACAAAACCCTGATCTAAGTCTCATACCTTATACAAAATTAACTTGAAATGGATCATGAACTTAAATATAAAATGTCTGACTGTAAAATTAAAAGAAAAAATAGGAGAAAAATTGTTGGAATTTAGGGCTAGGCAAAAAAGTCTTAGAATTGACACTAAAACCACAGTCCATAAAAGGAAAAACTGTAAATTGCACTTTATCAAAATTAGAAACTTTTACTCTGCAAAAACTCTGTTAAGAGGATATAAAAACAAACTGAAGAATGGGAAAAAATATTTGCAAACCACATACCTAACAAAGGAATAGTATATAGAATAAAGTTTTCTCAAAACTCAACAGTATAAAGCAATCCTCCAAAAAATGGGCAAACAACATGAACAGACAGTTCACCAAGGAGAACATATAGCAAATAAGCACACACACAAAAAAACAATTAGCACACAAAAAGATGTTCAACATCATTAGCCATTAGGGAAATACAAATTAAAACCACAATGGGCTATCACTACACATCTATTAAAACTATCAAGATGGAGAACAGATTAGTGGTTACCAGGAGTGAAGGAGGGATGGAGACAGAAGGTAAGTAGATTTGGCATAATAGGACATCATGAGGAATCCTAGTAATAGAAATGTTCTCATTTGACTATATTAATATCACTATCGTGGTTTTAATAGTGGTCAGTGGTTTTACAAGGGGTTACTGATATGCTTTGGCTGTGTTCCCACTGAAATCTCATCTTGAATTCCCATGTGTTGTGGGAGGGACCTGGTGAGAGGTAATTGAATCATGGGGGTAGGTCTTTTCCGTGCTGTTCTCATGATAGTGAATAAGGCTCAGAAGATCTGATGGTTTTATAAGGGGGAGTTTCCCTGCATGAGCTCTCTTCTCTTGTCTGCCACCATGTGAGGTGTGCCTTTCACCTTCCGTCATGATTGTGAGGCCTCCCCAGC
>CAUYLG010021027.1:0-45909 GCA_963573385.1 Cacajao melanocephalus | reverse complement strand
CTCCTGCCCTGTCAAGAATGAGAGAGGGGACCACAGCTCATTGTGCAGTAAATGCCAGACTCAAAAGTGTTTGTAGAAAGTGATTTATTTAGAGAGAAAAAAAGGAGGAGACAGAAACAGCTAACTCTCGCACTGAGTGAGAGAAAGGAAAGCTGTGCTCGCACTGAGTGAGAAGGGTTTCCAGAGGGGGAAAACCAGAGAAGGAAAGCTCCTCTCACACTGAGTGAGAGAATCCAGAAAGATGGAATCCAGGAGAGGAAAGCAGCTTCCACACTGAGTGGAAGGGAATAGAGAGAAAGAGATGGAGTTTAGGAGAGGAAAAGCAGCTTCCATGAGAGAGTATTCGTGGAAGGGGACCCAAACATGGAGTCTGAAGGGGTGTGGAAGAAGGGGACTTTTAACCTGGGAGGAACTTCCACCTTCTCTAAGTCCCCGGGCCAATGAAAGGAGTTACTTAGAACTTCTGCTGGAGTGATTGACTCAGTTTCTTCCCACACCCATGACATTTAAACAAACTGTTAAATCTCCCGGATGGAGAGAGATGGGAAGGAGGCATGGCGCTGGGAGTTCTTGCCCTTAAAACTACGCCCCCTTGTGGACCCGGAAAGAGAACACATTCCCTCAATCTGAATAGACATTTCTCAAAAGAAGATATGCAAATGGCAAACAGTTACATGAATAGGTGCTCAACATCATTGATCACAGAGAAATGAAAATAAAAAATACAATGTGATATCATTTCATCTGGTTTAAAATGGCTTGTAATCATAAGACAGGCAATAACAAATGCTGTCAAGGATTCAGAGAAAAGGGAACATTTGTACTCTGTTGGTGGGAATGTGAATGATTAAAACCACTATGAAAAACAGTTTGGAGGTTTCTCAAAAGACTAAAACTATAGCTACCATGTGACCTAGCAATCTCCCTGCTGAGTATATACCCAAAAGAAAGGAAATCAGTACATGGGAGAGATATCTATACTCCCATGTTTCCTGTAGCACCATTCACAATGGCTAAGATTTGGAGGCAACCTAAGTGTCCATTGACAGATGAATGGATAAAGAAAATGTATATATACACAATGCAGTACTATTAAGCCATAAGAAGAATGTGATCTTGTCATTTGCAACAACATGGATGGAATTGGAGGTTATTATGCTAAGTGAAATAAACCAGGCACAGAAAGACAAACATTGACAGTTCTTACTGTAAGGGTTATTGCCGAGTTTAAAATGAGGAAACTGAGGCCAGTATAAGAAAATTAAATGCCAGTTTATTCAACTCCTGGGTGAGGTTCTATGGTCCGGGGAAAGGGGGCCAGAGAAGTCGCGCTGTCTCCCTGGGGCATGGGGTTTTTGTGGCTATGAGGAACGAGCAACAGCAGGGTGCTCTGATTGGTTCCAGGGGAGCCGGATTGAGACTGGGCGGGCCGCTATTGGTTGGCGAGTTGTTGGGTGGGTTTTTCTAATGCAAGATCTGGCCAGGGTTGCATCAGCTGGAGCTTTCCAGGAGAGCTGTGCGCAGAGGTAGGTGCTGAGTGCAGAGGCAGGTGCCGGGAGCAGAGACCGGTGCCGAGTGCAGAGATAGGTGCTAGGTGCAGAGCTAGGTGCCAGGTGCAGAATAGGTGGGTGTGTCTGGCCTCCTGGCGAGGCAGCCGGCCTTACACTTACTTTTTAATGGAGCCAAAAAATTAGAACAATTGAACTCAGGGAGACAGAGAGTAGACTGATGGTTGTCAGAAGCCAGGAAGGGTAATGTATGGGGAAATTAGGGGTGGTTAATGGGTACAAAAATATAGTTACATAGAATGAATAACATCTAGTATTTGATAGCATAACAAGCTGATATAGTTAACAATTTATTAAACATTTAAAAATAACAAAGAGTATAATTGGATTGTTTGTAACACAAAGAAAAAATAAATCTTTTATGTAATGGATACCTCATTTACACTGATGTAATTACTAAACATTGTATCCCCATATCAGAATGTCTCATGTACCCCCAAAATACATACACTGCTTATGAATAAAAATGCATGTATTTGAATCGAAAGAATCAATATATCAATATAATGAAATGGCCATTTTTCCCAAAGCAATGTACAGATTCAATGCTATTCCTATTTAGCTACCAATGTCATTTTTTGTAGAGCCAAAATAACTATTCCAAAATTCATAGAAACCAGAAAAGAGTGTGAATACCCAAAGCAATCCTAAACAAAAGGAACAAAGCTGAATGTATCACATTACCTGACTTCAAACTATAGTATAATGCTACAGTAACCAAAACAGCATGGTGGTGGTACAATAACAGATACATTGGCCAGTGGAACAGAATGGAGAACCTGGAAATAAAGCCACACACCTACAGCCACCTATTTTTTGACAAAGTCGACTATAATGAGCAATGGAAAAAATGGTTCTGTAATAGCTAGCTTAGCCATATGCAGAAAATTTAAACTGGATCCCTACCTTTAACCATATACTAAAGTTAACTCAAGATAGATTAAAGGTTTAAATGTAAGAACCCCAAACTATAGGAATCCTAGAAGAAAACCTCGGAACCACCATTCTGGACATTGGCCTTGGGAAATAATGTTTGACTGTCCTGAAAGGCAACTGCAAAAAAAAAAAAAAAAAAAAAAAATAGAACATTGGAACCTCATTAAACTAAAGAGATGCTGTAGAACAACAGAAACTATCAACAGCATCAACAGACAACCTACAGAATGGGAGAAAGTATTTGAAAACTATGCTTCTAATAAAGGTCTAATATCAATCATCTATAATTAAACAAACAACAAACAAAACACAAATAACCCATTAAAACATGGGCAAAACACATGAATGGACATTTATAAAAATAAGACATACAAGTAGCCAACAAACATATGAGAAAATGCACCACATTACTAATCATCATATAAATACAAATCAAAAACCCTGATGTGAGATACCGTCTCAGAGACCAATATACACCAATCCGATAGGCTGTTATTATAAAGTCAGAAAACAACAGATGCTGGCAAAACTGCAGAGAAGGAATGCTTATACACTGCAGGTAGAAATATGAATTAATTCAGCCACTGTGAAAAGCAGTTTTGAGATTTTTCAAAGAACTTAAAACAGAACTACTGTCTGACCCAGCAATCCTATTACTGGGTATATAGCCAAAAGAAAACAAATGGTGCTACCCAAAAGACACATGCACTTGCAAGGTCACTGCAACATTATTCACAATAGCAAGGACATGGAATCAACTGAGGTGCCTATCAATGGTGGACTGTAGAAAGAAAATATAGTACATATATACCATTAAATATTATGCAGCCATAAAAAAGAACAGTGTCGTGTCCTTTGCAACAACGTGGGTGTAGCTGGAGGCCATTATCCTAAGTGAATTAATTCAGGAACAGAAAACCAAATTCCCCATGTTCTCACTTATAACATAAGATAAACATTGGGTACTCATGGACATGACAATGATGACAATAAACACTGGGGACTACTTACAGAGGGAAGGGAAGGAAGGTCACAAGGGTTGAAAATCTGTTGGGTACTTTGCTCAGTACCTGGGTGATGGGATCATTTATACCCTAAACCTCAACATCACACAATAAAGTGATGTAACAAACCTGCACATATACCCTCTGAATCTAAAATAAAAGTTGTAAAAAATAAAATTTAAGTAGTCCCTACAAAATTTCCCTGCAAAGAGATTACCCATTTATTTATCTTATCCCCAATAGCACATGAGACTAAACATTCACTCACAGTACTGTATCTTACTATAATTTAAATGTTTCTAGCCCGGTGCAGTGGCTCACACTTGTAATCTCAGCACTTTGGGAGGCCTAGGTGGTCAGATTGCTTGAGTCCAAGAGTTTGAGACCGGCCTGGGCAACATGGCAAAACTCCATCTCTACAAAAAATACAAAAATTAGTCAGGCATGGTGGTGCGTGACTATAGACCTAGCTACCTGGTTGGGGGCTGAGGTGGGAGGATCACATGAACCCAGGAGGAGGAGGTTGCTGTGAGCCAGGATCTCACCACTGAATTCCAGGCTGGGCGGCAAAGAGACACTGTTTCAAAAACAAAACAAAACAAACAAACAAAAAAAAATATATATATATATATGCTGATTTGATGGACAAAAAAATTATACTTGTTATTATAATTTACTTAATAATTACACTGAGAAAAACTTCAGATATGTATTGTCCATATAACTCTCTGATGAAATGTTTTGATGACTTTAACCTGTTTTCCTACTGATTTGATTGCCTTTGCATTTAGGTTGTTAGAAGCTCTGTATATGTTCTGGATATTAATACGTTGTAGTTTATGTTTGCATATTTTGTAAAAATATGTTTTACATATTTTCTTTCAGTCTTCCACTCATATTGTACTTTATGGCATCTGTTGTTAATGGATAAGTGTTTACATAGTCAAATCTGTTGATCTCTTCTTGTAGGCTTCAGTGATTTTTCTCTTGTGGAAAAAGGCTTGTTCCACCTTAAAACAGTGAAAATATTTTTCCAATTTTTTCAGTATGCTTAATAGTGTGTAATTCTCATACCCTGATTTTTAATTCATATGGAATTTAATTTTTGAATTATCTCAAGAAAGAATCTAATCACCCACATAAATCTATACATATACATACATATATACACACATATACACACGTGTATATATATATGTACATATATATGTACATATATGTATAAAAAACAGAAAGATAAATGCCCTATGACATATGATAGGTATTTTATTTATCACTAACTGATTTATTATGCATCTAATTCCTCTATAGATCTGTATTTGTTTTTAGACTTTTATTTTCTCTTCTACTGATTTACTTTTCTATTCTTTTGCCAGTGGTACACTGTCTTGATTATTATAATTTTATCAATAGGGCAACTCTCCAACAACTATTGTGTCATATGTAATGTCCTTTCTAGTCTCATTAGTTTTTTTTTTTCAAATGAGTCTATGAAGTTCTACCACAAACATGCTAGAATTTTAAGAATTAGGATTGCATTGAATTTATGGATTATCTTGTTATTTCCCTTTCTCATTCCTATTGTTGAATATCTGTACATTTATTTGGTCTTCTCACATTCTCCAACCTTGCTCTAAACCTTCATTTAGATTTCAGGAACATTTGTCAATCTTATTGATTAAAAAACTGGCTTTTGCACAAGCAACAAATACAAAAATAGATGAATTGGACTACTTCAAAATTTAAAACTTCTGTGCATCAAAGGACACAATGAACAGAGTGAAAAGGCAAACATTTGCCAATCATATTAGTGACAGCGGATAAATATCTAGAATGTATAAAGAATTCTTAAAATTCAACAATCAAAACACAAAAAACCTAATTAAAAATAGATAAAGTACTTTGCTATGGTTTGAATGTTTGGTCCCCTCCAAAACTCATGTTTTGGAAATATATTAACCCACACAACAGTGTTGCAGGTAGGCCCATAATGAGAGGTGTTTAGATGATGAGGGCTTTATCCTCATGAGTGGATCAATGCTGAAATAAAATTGGCTTTCAGGAGTTGATACATTGTCTTCCACTTTTCTGCCATGTGAGGATCAGTGTTTGTTCCCTATGAAGGACAGTGCCCAAGGCACCATATTGAAAGTGGATATGTGGTCCTTACCTGGCAACTGAACCTACCAGTCCCTTGATCTAGGTATTCCAGCCTTCGGAATTGTGAGTAAATAAATTTCTGTTCTTTATAAATTACCCAGTCTGTGTTATTCTTCTATAGCAACATGAAACTGACAAAGACACACTTGTATAGAAATTTATCAAGAAAAGATATACTAATGGCCAATAAGCACCTGAAAAGTCCAGCATTACCAATCATTAGGGAAATTCAAGTCAAAAACTTCAGTGAGATATTATCTCACATCCATTAAAATGGTCACTTTCAAAAAGCAAAACAAAAACAAAACAGAAAATGACAAGCATTGGCAAGGAATTAAAATCCTTGTGCACCATTGGTGGGAATGTGAAATGGTGCTTCCACTATGGAAAACATTACAATGATTCCTCAAAAAAAAAAAAAAAAGAAAAAAGAAAAAAACAATAGAACTACATTATAATCCAGAAATTCCACTTCTGAGTATATACCCCAAGGAAGTGAAAGCAGAGTCTTGAGGAGATATTTATTCCCTTGTGTTCATAAGAGCATTATTCACATTAGGCAAGAGGTAAAAGCAAACCAAGTATTCATCAATAACTGAATGGATGAAACAAAATACAGAATGTACACACAATGAAATATTAGCCTTAAAAACGAAGGAAATTCTGATACACGCTACAACATAGATGAACCTTGAGGACATTATGCTAAGTGAAATAGCCAGTCACAAAATGGCATATATGTATGATTCCTCTTATCAGTGATATCAAGAGTGGTCAAATTCATTGAAATAGAAAGTAGAATGGTGGTTGCCAATAGCTAGTGGAATTAAAAAAATGGGAACTTGTTTAATATGTATGGAGTTTCAGTTCTGGAAGATGAAACAGTTCTGAAGACTGATTGCAAAGAATGTGAGCATACTTAATGCTCCTAAAATGTATAATTCATCACGATTTTTAAGAACTGGCTGTTGGTTTTATTAATCAAGTCTATGTTTTTAATGTTCTCTGTTTTTAAATTTTTGCTTTTGTTTGTTGTTTATTGCTTTTGTTTGTTGTTTGCTTTCCTTGTATTAATATATTTTTATTAGCGTATGGAAGGTAGCTTATGTAATCTCTGGAGAAGTAGTTGGAGTGTGTCAGCTGGGAGGCTTCTCTTGAGGATGGGTGAGCTTGGGAACTCCTCCAATATATTGTCAATGTAAGCAGAGCTATATGCTGCTGGTGGAAGATTTTTAAGTATTTTTCTTCTGGACAATGTTACTTTAATCATATACATATTCCGCAACCACACTTAAACACACGTGCTTGCTATGGTGGCCTGTAAGTAAGGCAAACCCTTCTTTGTTCTCTTTCAGGTTTCAATACTCTTTGAAGCGGCTCTTTCCAAGCAGATAATTTATTTTTAGTTTTAGCAAAGGGTCATATGCCAGAACTTTATGTCACCGTGTGTGTGTGTGCATGTGTGTGTGTGTGTGTGTGCGTGTGTGTGTGTGTGTGTGTGTAACTATGGGTGCTCTTGGGAGATGACTTTCCCTTATATTCTGAATATGCTACATTAATTACCTTGAAAATTACCCCAGAAATTTCTCAGGTTCTTGCTATTTGTTTTCTGTGTTCTTAGAGTTTCTCTAATTGTCATTACCTTATAATTTGTTTGTTTGTTTTCTGGGCAGGGCATGGTGGCTCATGCCTGTAATCCCAGCACTTTGGGAGGCCAAGGAGGCAGGCAGATCCCTCGAGTTTAGGAGTCCAAGACAAGCCTGGGCAACATGGCAAAACATCTCTACAAATAATACAAAAAATAGCCAGGCGTGGGGCATACACCTGTAGTTCCAGTTATTTGGGAAGCTGAAGTGGGAGGATTGCTTGAGCCCAGGAGGCAGAGATTGCAGTGAGTTGAGGTAACACCACTGCACTCCAGCCTGGGGGACAGAGCAAGACCCTGTCTCAAAACAAAAATAAAAGCAAAAGCAAAAACAAACAAAACAAAACAGAACAATTAAAAAAAATTCCATGAAGTGATTTTTCTGGTCTGTTTTTTAGGCTGTGATTTTTTCCTTTTTGTTCCTATATCTTAGACAATTTAATCACATCTATTTTGAAAAGCTCCTTACAAATTCTGAGTCTAACACTAACTAGTTAAAAATGATGGGCATTTTTCCCTCAGTGTCTATTTTCTAGACCATATGCTAGGTTCTTCATATGCATTATCTCTAATGCTCAAACACTATAGAACAGAGGCTTATAGTGGATGGAGACCATAGGGTATCTTGACCACTGTTGTTTTCTTAGTGTCCAGCCCAGCTACCAGCACATAGTAGCTACTCAATGTATTTGTTGAAGGAAAGAAAGAAAACCCTGTATGATAACAACTTTATTACAATTTAAGAGATGATGAAACCTAAGCTCAGACACGTTTATTACCCTGTTCTAGGTGGTATGTACTGAAGATAAGATTAAAATGCAGATTCATCTGTCCTAAACTTGATCTTATATGCTACAATACTATTATGAGGCGTTCTTTAAGTGAAACTTTAGAAAGGAGATATGATGTATTCTTCTGAATCTGACTTGAATTCTGTTTTTTTCTCTGTAATGTAGTTGTTTATCATTATTTGTCCTTGTGCATGCTGCAAACCAATAATGTTATCTAGCTCAATGGGCGCTGATTTTAGATGGGAGAGATATGGTTTTAGAGCAGTTTATATTAACAAAGTGGGAGAGTTTTGACTTACCACAGGTTCAGAAAGTGACCCCACATTATGAAATGATCAATGCAAAAACTAAGTTCATTTTAAGGCAGGTATATGAAAGAATGGTGTTCAAGCCAAGACCCACCATATTCCATGCTAACGAGCTCTCTTCTGGAGGATTCTATTTCTCTCCAGGATATTAGCAAAGCATGTCACACATGAGATTGTAAAGAACCAGATTATGTTTTATATCTGGCTATGCTTGTGCTTTCAATGTATCTTTATTTCTCCCCTCGGGTACTGCCTTCCTCTATTACCTCACCATTTTTACTATTGCAACAACTCACCGCCTTGTCTTCCTGTACAGTCTTGACACTTCAGATCCATCCTCCACACAGCAGCCAGAGTGATATTTCAAAACAAAAATAAGATCTTAACATACCTCTTATTAAAGGCTTTTAATAGCTCCCTGAGTTTCTAAAGATAAAATAGCAGCAGAGATGATGCCCTTCATGATCTGGGTCATTCCATCCTCTCTAGCCTCATATCCCAGCACACATTTCTCACACTGGGGGACATGACAATGCTGAAATGCTTTTGAGGTACACAATTGAGGTAATTTGATTAATGTAGCTAGTGTAGTGTAGATATCCTATAAGAATATTTTATATACTCTAAGTCTATGCTTCCCTATGCTATGTGGCTAAGTGTTACTTTGTGCTATGGATCTTAGGGTATAGGTCTCAGAACCCAATTAGATAAACACAATCAGTGTGATTACTTTCAAATGCTGACTCATTAAAATTGGCAAATTGGCTGTGTTCCAGAAAATATAAATCATAATGTCCTAAAATGTTCCTAAATTACAGATGTATTGGAGTTCATCGGCATATAGGAGGCAATAGTTAAAGGCGGACCTGAAGGCCCAGGTTTTAAAATCTGGAAATATAAGAGGTTCCAGGATGCATAAGGCAGACTAGCAGTTAAGGAAAGGGAGGCCAGCTATGGGAAAAGGGACCTGGGCTGATCAGGTGGCTCAAGAGTCTGAGTGTTGTCACAACAGCACTTCTCAGTTACCTAATCCAAGAGCAAACATCTTAGTGTTTACTCTGGTTTGATTCATGTTTATTTTTTGGGTTGTCTTGTCCCCTCTCTACTTTATTGTAGCCAAAAGAAACTACAGGATCTTTCAGGTGAATTTTATTCCTCATCCAGCCCATGATAAATAATTAGTCACTAGTTATTAGTTCATTTGTCATTTACTAGGAAATTACAATGTGATAGATACTCTGTTAGGTTCTAAGGTATATTAGTTAAAAGTGCTAATTTTTATAACAAACAGCCTTAAAATATGAGTGGCTTAATTCAATAAAAGTTTAGCTCTTTCTCTGATCGGAGTCTTACGTGGGTCAGTGGAAGAGACTTTTCTCCATGCAGTCATTCAGCAAGTTGGGCTCCTTTCATCATGCGCTTCACCCACTTTTTGGTCCTTGCAGGCATCCTTCATTCAGTGGGTAGAATGAAAGAGAAATAAGCCACGCCTGGAAGTGGCACACATCATTGCTACTCACATCCCATTGGCTAACTTCAATTACATGGCTGCACCTAAACAGAAGGGAAACTGGGAGATGCACTTTTCCCATTATTCTAGGAAGAAGATAATACACATATTGGTGAGCACTAGCAGAGTGTACACATGGTGATCATACAGATTTAGCCCTATAGTAACGTCTAAAAACATTGAGATCTGAAACTATGACTCTCGAGAGCATATAAAAGAAAATTATGGCTAGGCGCAGTGGCTGACGCCTGTAATCCCAGCACTTTGGGAGGCTGAGGCGGGTGGATCACTTGAGGTCAGAAGTTCAAGACCAGCCTGGCCAACATGGCCAAACCCTGTCTCTACCAAAAAATATAAAAAATTAGCCAGGTGTGGTGGCACGTGCCAGTAATCCCAGCTACTTGGGAGACTGAGACAGGAGAATCGCTTGATCTGGGGAGGTGTAACTTGCAGTGAGCCGAGATTGGGCTACCACACTCCAGCCTGGGTGACAGAGAAAGACTCTGTCTCAAAAAACAAAAATCATAGAATGAGTCCAGGTCAAGCGTAGTTAAAGAACTACAGGAAACACCATTGAGTTTTTCAGCTAGAAAAGTAGGGTCAAATGCATAAGTGTCACAATTGTCATTGGATATTTAAATAGCTAGACAAGAAAGTCTGTCATCCTTACATTCCAAGTGCCACTTTACTGGTCTAAAAGTAAGAAACTCAGTGAAACAAGTCACTTAACTAATCAGTTCTATGTTGGGTGAGCACCTGTCTTTACCAAGTCCTGAGCTACATATGCACAAAAGATACAAAGATGAATGGAAGCAGTCCTTGTCCTCAGTCTAGTGAGGAGGCAGTCACAAAGGCAGTAATAATGGATCCCTCAAGCATGCGCTTCACTTCTGGTCCAGGGACACACTGTCACGTAGGATGCAAACAAGGAAACCATCCCTCTCAGCCTGGAGGACCAGGAATAGCAGAGAGGTTGTCACTGGAGCCTTGGAGAAATGTGTGATATCATGACAGAAAAAGGAGAATTACAACAACAGTAAAAGTAGAGAGAAAAGTATGGACAAGGTGGTAGGAAATGAGAGTATGCAGCATTTATAAGGAATTTCTTGGGAGCTGGTAGCTTATTTCAAAATGCCTCAGTGGTCCTGAGAAAGACCTTATAAAACAATTATTTGTTTTGGTGTCAGATAACTTAAAATAGCAACATTTGTATCAATCATTACAGAGAAAGCCTATTATATGTGAGATTAAGGTGATCATCTTAGATTTATTTAGTTTCATTATGGGGCAAGAATTGTTTTATCATGTCAATATCTGAACAGCCAAAGAATCTGCCACCCTATTTATGCCACCTCATATCTATTCATTTTATTTAACCTTATGTAACATTCATAGCTGTCAGGCACTGTCTAAGCACTTTACACATATTCACATATTTAATTCCCTTAACAACCATGTGAAGTAAGCACTATTCCTATTTTACTCTACATATGAGGAAACTAAGGATACAGAAATATGAACTAAGCTGCTCAAGATTATGCAACTAGTAAGTGGCGTTAGACAAGTCTCAAACTCAAGCAATCGGACTCCAGGGTCTGGGCTCTTCATAGGGGACCAATTTTCAGTCCTTTTCTCATATTTGTTTTGTGATACCAGCCACCTTGCAGTTTACAAGGTTTGAGCAGAGTGAGATGGTCAAAATGTCAGATACAAAAAAAGCATGACTTTGGCAGGGACCCTGAGGTTAGCTTTATGGAGTGGGTCTGGACAAGGAAGAGCTCAGATTAGAACGTGGTAGTAGTCTGCTGAGGAACCGGAGCATGGCTAGGAAGGCAGAGCTGCTAAGCAGACCGTGTGGAGAAACAGCAGCAGGCTCTGGCAGCAGGTGGGAAGGAGGAGTGAGAGGGAAGAACGACTTTCCGGCAGCGTCCATCTGTCGTCTTGTCGCTTGTCTGCCAGTAGAATTTAGCTGGTGACTTCTGAAAGCAAACTGCCCTTCACCTTAGAACATACTGTTGACAAATAACAATAGTACTTACAAGTGAAGAACTGAAGAGCTGGCTTGTTCACTTAGTGATTTTTTATGGAAATGGAGCAGAGAACTTTCAATTCAGAAACTCTCGAAACACAGACCTACCATCAGCTTGACTGAAATACCCCAAAAGGCCGAAAGCCTCTAGTGCTAATAATAAATTCTACCCTTCTGTGGCTTCTCAACCTGAAGATTATGAGAAGAGAGAGGAGAGGGGATGCCTGGCAAGCCCCCGGTGAGGAAAACTCCAGTGATCCCCAGGTTTGCACATGGGTGCATCAATATCTCTGCAAATGAGTTTGGGTGCTGAAATAAACTAACTGCGTTTAAATCAATAACGTTTCTTTCGGCAACTCAACCTATTGAACTCTCTTTTCAATGGCACTGTTTGTTTGTTTTTAATTCTTTCATCAGGTCTTCCTTTGACCAGGATGCCTCCCTAATGTTCCAAAAGAAGTGTGCTTTGTTGAGGGAATCTTGGTCTGGTGGTTAGGATAAAGAGGTTGATTTCCCTCATCCCTGGTATTGTGAAGGTCAAGTTGACCAGCCTTAGGCAAGTCCTTAAACATTCTGGTCCTCTCTGCTGCCCTGTCTGCTTCTCTAGAGCATGCTGTTTCCTCAGTGAAAGACTCATTCAAGTACAAAGAATCAAGATGTGAAATCCTCCAAGCCTGCCGTGCCTGTTGCCTTCTGCACACCCTCAACTCTGCCCCTAAGTTATTAGTTCAGAAGCATCTGCAGACTTATAGACAGGCAGTTCTTTCAGCCTTCAGGTAAGTGACAAGCTATTCCACCCCTAATGTCTTCGCAGTGTTTGACACAGATTGGCGAATAGTGCATTCTCTTCCTGAATCTGCGTATCTCCTGGAACATTTTCCTTTACTTTGTTTTACACCCAGGACACAACTTGTCAAATTACTGGTCTGTTCTATCTCAGCAGCCTTTTATTTTATTTTGTTATTTTATTTTAAAGATTTTAACCTGCTTGAAAGAAACTGCATTTGTCATTCAGATGGGAAACTGCTTTCTCAGCTCAGCTATTTCACTTCATCTTATACCAATGAAAAACTTGTTTTCAGATAATTCATAGGAGCAATAAAGGTGACTACAGATAAGCACAAATCACAAAGAGTACACAGGTACCCGGGTTAATTGATTTCGGTTCGCTTTAAAGGTCAGTACATCTTCTTTCCTCCTTCTAGTTCCCAGGTCGAAGCTACTGTAAGCTAATGGAGGTTTGAGTTTTACCAGGTTTCCTTAATCCACAGGCCAGATGTGTTAAATCTCCCCTAGGCTTCTCTTAACAAAGTGACAGCAGGTTTTAATCTTCCTGTACACACTGTGGCAGCTGTGCGAACATTTCATTAACAAAAGTGGGAAGCATTAAACCTGTGGGTAACTTGTACATAACATTTGCTATCAGTAGACGTTAAGATGCCCCAAAGTAAGGATAAATCTGTGCATTTTAAACTCGACTTTATTTCAAAAAGCTTGAGTAGTCATAGCAAAGAAATTAAACTCCGTCTAGGGAATTAAAATATGTAGGAAGGATTTCTGAATTAGTATTCAGTTATACAAGTCTCTAAAATCATATTGCAGCAGAAATAAAACAGAGCAACTTCCAGGCAAAAACTCACATTCTGAATGGAGAAGGTATAGAACGTGAGGCAGGCAAGACTTTGACATGAAAAACTGCATAATATTTTCGTGCTATCTTCCATAAGGTTTTGGAATTATGTGGACATTTCTTCTCAAGATACAAAATTGTTCAAAGATAGCTGAAAAGTTGACACTGGCTTTGATTTGTCTCGGTTTTATTACCACTAAAGTGATTTATTATGTTTATTTCATAGTTCTCCTCTGTTAAATTTTTTAATACATTGCTGACATTTTATGAGTTGAAAAAATTTTATATCAAAAATCTGCCTATGGATTCTGTACTTACTGGTGAACATAATTCACTGTATGCACCAACAGAAAACCTTGTTATTCATTTTCTATTTTAAAGATACAGGCTACTGTATTTTTAGGTGTCTACCTCTTCTTCCGTGTAGTCTTCCCTAATCCAACAGAGAAAATCACATTTTTCTTAGTCCTCCCATTTTGGGCTTTTTTATACCTCCCTCGTAGGATTCACAACAATTCACTGCATGTACATGTTACTATTTACCTAGTGAGCTCCTTCAGGCCAGGGCCGATTCAAATACGTGTTTACCCAAAATCAACACTTGGCTGCAAATGTCCAGTGAATGAAGCCCCTGGGTGAACCACAATGCTTATGGTGGTAATCTTAGATTTCTCCTGTTGTTTTTCATTTCAGTTAATATAGACTTTTATCCCTAGTTGTGTGCTTGGTCTGGATAAGAGTATAGGGTTGGGTGAAAAAAGGGTGAAATACAGTCTCTATCTCTAAGGGGCCTACATTTTAGAAGGGAAATTTTCAAATCAACAGATGTATTTGGCATATTTAATTTTTTAAAATCTTGTAGTTATTTTGGTTTAACTTAATTTGTATTATTCTTTAGAAGATTCCTTCAAAAAATCCCATTAAGTTTAAACACAATGGCTCAATCTCTACAATTCTCCTTTGTCTTCCCTGTAATTGATATTGATTTTTATTTAGCAAAGTAGTTGAATTCCACCTATGCATTATGCCTGTGCTTGAGGGACCTGCAATGAGGGAAATTGTGTAGGTCTAATGCTTACAGAAGTTTTCAAATATTAGTGTCTTTAGGAGAAATCTGGGGTGTCTGCATATTCCAGTGATTTAGGACAAGAGAATCTGTTTCTGCAGATTTGGTATGGGACCCAGGAAAGTGGAATCTAACAAGTTTCTTACCCATCCCCACCAGTATATACGTAGAGCAGCTCCACGTGATTCTGATGCAGGTGATCCACAAACTGCAGAGAGAAAACCTCATTTTAGGCCAGCCCAACCCACTACCCACCTAATAATTCATTTTCTTTTCTTTTTTTTTTTTTGAGATGGAGTTTTGCTCTTGTTGCCCAGGCTGGAGTGCAATGGCACGATCTCGGCTCACCGCTACCTCCGCCTCCTGAGTTCAAGCAATTCTCCTGCCTCAGCCTCCCGAGTAGCTGGGACTACAGGCACACGCCACCATGCCCAGCTAACTTTTTGTATTTTTAGTAGAGACGGGCTTTCACCTTGTTGACCAGGATGGTCTCAATCTCTTGACCTCGTGATCCACCCACCTCGGCCTCCCAAAGTACTGAGATTATAGGTGTGAGCCACCGCGCCCGGCCAATAATTCATTTTCAATGTAGATATAAGTACTTAGATCCTAAAACTAACTGACAGTTCCTGGGAATAGGATGAGGAGAGGACATCTGAAAGGAAGTGACATTTGAGTTAGGCACTAAAGGGTAAGAAGAGATGATTCAGAGAAAACTTTCCAAACAGAAGGAACGGAAAATTTAAAAAGTTGGGAGATGAAAAGGAGAATGTATAGCAAAGCAACAGCAATTAGGCTGGGGTGTCCCAAATAAAGGATATCCGAAGAGTAGGAAGAGTCCCAGCTCTACTGTTTCCTGGGTGAATGACTTTGAATGGTGCAAATCCTCTTTGAAACTCAACTTCCTTACCAGCAAAATGGTGATAATAACACCTACCAAGCTGTAAGAATTAAGCAAGGTAAATGTAAAGTACAGAGCATAACACTTGGAACAAAGCAGGCCCTTAGGAAATGATAGTTGTTATTATTAATACTATCCATACGGTTGGAATTTTCCATCAGTAAAGTGAGTACAAAAACATAAGGTAAAAAAGGAGAATATGAAATTCAAGAAAAACACATTGATATGGTTTCACTCTGTGTTCCCACCCAAATCTCATCTTGAATTGTAGTCTCCACATGTCAAGGGAGGGACCTCGTGGGAGGTGATTGGATCATGTGGGTGGTTTTCCTCATGCTATTCTTCTGATAGTGAGTGAGTTCTCACAAAACCTATGGTTTTAAAAGTGTGGCACTTCCCCCTCCCTCTCTCCTGCTGCCATGTAAGATGTACCTTGCTTCCCCTTTGCTTTCACCTGTTTGTAAGTTTCTTAAGCCTTCTTGTGCCATGCAGAACTGTGAGTCAATTACACTCCCTTTATAAATTACTCAGTCTCAGGTAGTATCTTTATAGCAGTGTAAAACAGACTAATACAGAGAATTGGTATGGGGATAGTGGGATACTGCTATAGAGATAACCTGAAAATGTGGAAGCAACTTTAGAATTGGGCAATAGGCAGAGGTTGGAACGGTTTGGAGGGCTCAGAAGAAGACAGAAAAATGTGGGAACGTTTGGAACATCTGAGAGAATAGTTGAATGGTTAACCAAAATGCTGATAGTGATATAAACAATAAGGTCCAGGCTGAGGTGGTCTCAGATGGAGATGAAGAACCTATTGGGAACTGGAGCAAAGATCTCTTTTGCTATGCTGTAGCAGAGACTGGCTGCATTTTGTCCTTTCCATAGAGATCTGTGGAACTTTGATCTTGAAAGAGATCATTGAAATTGGAACTTATGTTTCAAAGGGAAGCAGAATATAAAGGTTTGGAAAATTTGCAGCCTGACCACATGGTAGAAAAGAAAATCCCATTTTCTGGGGAGGAATTCAAGCCAGCTGCAGAAATTTGCCTAAGAAACAGGGAGCCAAATGTTAGTTGCCAAGACAATGGAGAAAATGACTTGAGGGCACATCAGAGATCTTGGGGCAGCCCCTCCCATCACAGGCCCACAGGACTAGGAGAAAAAATGGTTTTGTGGACCAGGACCAGGGGCCCTTAAGGCCTTGGTGTCCTGAATCCCATCCACTCCAGCTTCAGCTGTGGCTAAACGGGGCCAACATACAGGTCAGACCATTGCTTCAGCGGGTGCAAGCCCCAAGCTTTGGCAGCTTCAATGTGGTATTAGACATGTGGGTATGCAGAAGACAAGAGTTGAGCTTTGGGAACCTCTGCCTAGATTTCAGAGGATGTATGTAAACACCTGGATGTCCAAACAGAAGCCTACTGCAGGGATGAAGCCCTTATGGAGAACCTCTGACAGGGCAGTGCAGAAAGGAAATGTGGGTTCGGAGCTCCCACACAAACTCCCCACTGAAGCACTGCCTAGTGGATCTGTGAAAAGAGGGCCACTGTTTTTCAGACCCCAGAATGGTAGATCCACCAACAGTTTGTACCATGCACCTGGAAAAGCTGCAGACACTCAACCCCAGCTCATGAAAGCACCCAAAGGGGCTGTACCCTGCAGCACAACAGGGGCAGAGCTTCTCAAGGCCTTGGGAGCCCACCCTTTGCACCACTGTGCCCAGGATGTAAGACATGGAGTCAAAGAAGATCATTTTGGAGCTTTAAGATTTAATAACTGCCCTATTGGGTTTTAGACTTGCATGGGGACTGTGACCCCCTTTTTTTGGCCAATTTCTCTTATTTGGAATGGAAACATTCACCCAATGCCTGAACCCTCATTGTATCTTGAAAATAACTAACTTGCCTCTGATTTTACAGGCTTATAGGTGGAAGGGTCTGGCCTTGTCTCAGGTGACAATTTAGATGTGGACTTTTGAATTAATGCTAGAATGAGAGGGGGCCTTTTGAGAAGGCATTATTGCTTTTAAAATGTGAAGAGGACATGAGATTTGGGAGGGACAAGCAGCAGAATGATATGTTTTGATTCTGTGTCCCCACTCAAATCTCATGCCAAATTGTAATCCCCACGTGTTGAAGGAGTGATGGGCTGGCAGGTGATTGAATAATGGGAGCAGTTTCTCCCATGCTGTTCTTGTGATAGTGAGGAAGTTCTCTTGAGAGCTGATGGTTTTAAAGTGTGGCACTTTCTCATGCTCTTTCTCTCTCCTGCAACCATGTAAGATGTACCTTGCTTCCCCTTTACCTTCTCCCAAGATTGTAAAGTTTCCTGATGCCTCCCCAGCCATGAAGAACTGAGTCAATTAAACCTCCTTTTTAAAATAAATTACCCAGTCTCAGGTAGTATCTTTATAGCAGCATGACAATGGACAAATACATACATCCATTTTACTTATTTATGAATTATCAAGACAATTGAGGCACAACTTTAGCTGAGTTTTAATCCACCTATTCATTGGACTACTTAAAATGGGTCCAACATTAGACAATTCTCTCAGTTCTCTTTCTCCTTTTCAATGTGTAGACACAGGTAGAAAGGAACTTCGGTCCATTTTATCAAAAAATAAAACATCTGAATCCTGAAATCCTGGCCCAGTCATAAGCCATACTCCCACTGCACAAACAGCATCCTGTTTCTCCAATTATGAACACTCCACGTGGCCTTGGGGATGAACTGAAGTTTAGTAGAATCTGCACAGTTTCCACTGTCTGGCTGCTGCCTCCTCTCTGACCACTAATTTGAGGTAATGTGACGTTTCAGTAGAATAAAGCTTTTGAGAACATAGCTGAACCTCATATATCTTCTTCCCCCCTAAAGCATAAAGCTATTAGCTAAAGCTGAAATCTTAAATAGTCAATGTTTATTGTATCAAATGAGTTACATTTGGTAAGTACTTTGAACACTGCCTAGCTTCTGGTAGGTACTATCTACATGCTAAGTAAACTAAACTAAAAATAAAGTAAAATAAAATAATAAAATATTTTCAACCCTATAAAGAAGAGGGCCACATTCAATGCTCATTCTCCTCCCTCTTTTAAAAACTGCTTCTAAAATATTAATAGAACCTGGTGTATGATTTCCTTTCTTTGATTATTCCAAAATATATCACTTAAGGAAATCTTTTTCAGCCCAATAATGGGATCAGTATGCAGCTGGGTGAATTATTAGCTCTGAGAAGAGACAAAAGAAGTGAGCAAGCAGATATTAAAGAATAAGCATTTTATTACTGTTTTCCAGACAAGTGGTTGAGAATCACAGTTGTAGGATTTTTAGAAATCTGCTCTCCATGCAGGCTGCATTATGTAAATCTAAGTTCATCGACCTCCCCTATCTGTTCTAGAAGTCTGTGATGGGCTAAAATTATACTCTTGTTCTAGGCTGCTCTTTGTCCCTACTTTGACTATTCCAAAGTATCTCAGATACATTTCTGAACATCACATCAACATCCACTATACATGTAAAATCCAGCAGGTTGTCAGGGCACACATCTTCACTGAAGCGGGTGTGTGAAATTTTATGCACAGTAAGCTATAAACAAGGAGATCTGCAATGTACTAAAATATGGAAGGCACGTTTTCCTCTGTGTATTCGCATTAAATATAAGGTCTGTAGTCTCAGTAAACTTAAGAGCCCCTTTTGAGAATGTTCTAATTTGTGTCCTTGTACAAGATGTCTGGGGCTTTACCATTAGAAAGTTATTTTTCTTGACTCTTCTGGAACTTCTTATAGAAATTCCTCTTCAACTTACTTTTGTGATTCAATAATTTTGTTTTTAATTACTCTTGTGAGTGTTTTAATTTTTATTTTCCATAGGTTATAAATGGCCACCTGGCCTAAGCATTTCTCAAAAATGGGGCTTGTTGAGTAGGTAAATCTCAACATCCACAAAATTCCTCAGCCCTGGAACTTTGACACAGTCACAGCCTAGTGGAAGAGAGGACATTGAAAAGTAAAGTAGAGCACTCCTTTCAAATACAGTGCTCACTGAATACTTATTTTGTGCCAGAAACAACACTGAGTATTTTTCATTTAATAATTCCCACAACTCTGTAAGGTAGAGACTATTTATCCCCATTTTAATGCAAAAACCTCACACTCACTTTCCTCTCCCTCCCCCCAAGGATACAAATTCTCTCCCCAAAGATTTGAGAGAATGCTTTGAAAAAGTGATGTAGGCAATGCAAGACTGTCTTTCCTACCCTCTTCAATGCCTCTTTCCTTGACATCATGCAGAATACAAGTACTGTGGTGGCTTACTTAATTTTTTTGGTTCTTATTAAGGGGATTTCCTGTGGAGATAGTTGCTTAATTTGGTCTTTCTGGGGTTGGCGGCAACTGATGAAGAATTTTTCTTTTTTAGCCTTCTTGCTTCACCTCCTCTTCTATCTCGATTTTATAAATGACAAAACTGAGAGAAGGGAGGAAATTCTGAGTGATCAGTGTGTAACTTAATATTTGGTCCATTTGATTCACCCCAATTTTTCTGCAGTTGAAGATGCCAAGAAGTGAAAATACCCTTGATGACAGGACTATGAATGAAACAGATTTGGTGAATGACAAGACTGTGAATAGGAATAGTGCTTAGACTTCTTTTTAGTGACTGCATAATAGTCACTTCTAGGACCCAAATGTACCTGCAAACTTTACGAGTCAGATGGAAAATGCCCTCAGTCCTGGAGGCTTGGTTTTTCTGTCACGGGTATCTTGGGAATAGTTGTCTTTTCTTGTTTCATATGTAAAGTTATGGATGCATCATTAATTTTCATTTATTTTATTTTTTTAACTTTTAGGTTAGGAGGTAGAGATGAAGGTTTGTTATATAGGTAAATTTGTGTCATTGGGGTTTGTTGTATAGATTATTTCATCACCAGGTATTAAGCCGAGTACCCAATAGTAATTTTTTGTGCTCTACTTCCACCTCCCACCCTCTACCTTCAAGCAGACTTCAGTGTCAATTGTTCACTTCTTTGTGTTTATGAGTTCTCATCATTTAGCTTCTACTTATAAGCGAGAACATGTGGTATTTGCTTTTCTGTTCCTGCATTAGTTTGCTAAGGTAACTTCAGCTCCGTCAATGTCCCTGCAAAGGACTTGATTTTGTTCCTTTTTATGGCTGCATAATATTCCATGTTATATAGGTAGGATATTTTTATTATGCATTCTATGACTGAATGACATTTAGGTTGATTCCATGTCTTTGCGAATAGTGCTGCAATGAACATTCACGTGCATGTGTTATTATGGCAGAACAATTTATATACTTTTGGGTAGATATGCAGTAATGGGATTACTGGGTCAAATAATAGCTCTGCTTTTAGCTCTTTGAAGAATTGCTACACCGCTTTCCACAATGTTTGAACTAATTTACACTCCTACAAACAGTGTATAAATGTTCCCTTTTCACTACAACCTTATCAGTGTCTGTTATTTTTTGACTTTTTAATAACAACTATTCTGACTGATATGTGATGGTATCTCATTGTGGTTTTTATTTGCATTTCTCTAATGATCAGTGACACTGAGGGGTTTTTTAATATGCTTTTTGGCTGCATATATGTCTTCTTTTGAAAAAGCATCTGTTCATGTCATTTGCCCACGTTTTAATGAGGTTGTTCGTTTTTCTCTTGTCCATTTAAGTTCCTTATAGATGCTGAATATTAGACCTTTGTTGGATGCAAAATTTACACTTTTTTTTTTAAACCATTTTCTGGGTTGTCTGCTCACTCTGATAATAGTTTCTTTTGCTGTGCAGAAGGTCTTCTGTTTAATTAGATTACATTTGTCAACTTTTGCTTTTGTTGCAATTGATATTAGTGTTTTTGTCATAAAATATTTGTCATTCCCCTGTTCAAGATGGTATTCCCAAGTTTTCTTCCAGCATATTTATAGTTTTGTGTTTTACATTTAAGTCATTAATTCATCTTGAGTTAATTTTTGTATATGGTGTTAGGAAAAGGTCCAGATTCAGTCTTCTGCATATGGCTAGCCAGTTAACTCAGCATCATTTATTCAATAGGGAGTCTTTTTCCCATTGCTTGTTTTTGTCAGCTTTGCCAAAGAATATACTGTAAGTGTGTGTCCTTGTTTCTGGGCTCTCTATTTTATTCCATTGGTCTATGTGCCTGTTTTTGTACTGGTACCATGCTGTTTTGGTTGCTGTAGCCCTGTAGTATAGTTTAATGGTGGATAATGTGATGCCTCCAGCTTTATTCTTTTTGCTTAGGATTGCCTCGGCTATTTCTTTTGGATTCCATGTGAATTTTAAAATATTTTGTCTAGTTCTGTAAAGAATGTCATTGGTAGTTTTATAGGAATAGCATTGAATCTATAATTT
This sequence comes from Cacajao melanocephalus, assembly GCA_963573385.1. Lineage (NCBI taxonomy): Eukaryota > Metazoa > Chordata > Mammalia > Primates > Pitheciidae > Cacajao > Cacajao melanocephalus. Next base: position 23,967 of record CAUYLG010021027.1, on the reverse strand, counting down.
TTTTTAGGCAGTATGGCCTTTTTAATGATATTAATTCTTCCTATCTATGAGTATGGGATATTATTCCATTTGTTTGTGTCTTCTCTGATTTTTCTGGCCAGTGTTTTGTAATTCTCATTGTAGAGATATTTCACCTTCCAGGATATCTGCATTCCTTGGTACTTTATACTTTCTGTGGCAATTGTGAATGGGATTTCCTTACTGATTTGGCTCTTGGCTTGGTTGTTGTTGGTGTATAGGGATGCTGTTGATTTTTGTACACTGATTTTGTATCCTGAGACATTGCTAAAGTTACTTCTTGGCTGAAGGAGCTTTTGGGCCGAGACTATGGGGTTTTCTAGACATAAAATTATATCATCCACAAATAGGGATAGTTTGACTTCCTGTCTTCCTATTTGTATGCTTTTTATTTCTTTCCCTTGCCTGATTTCTCTGGCAAGGAGTTCCAATACTATGTTGAATAGCAGTGGTAATAGAGGGCCTATTTGTCTTGTGCCAGTTTTCAAAGGGAATGCTTCCACCTTCTGCCCATTCAGTATGATGTTGGCTGTGGGTTTGTCATAGATGGCTCTTATTATTTTGTGGTATGTTTCTTCAATACCTAGTTTATTGAGAGCTTTTTACATGAAGTGACATTAAATTTTATTAAAATCCTTATCTGCATCTATTGAAATAATCATGTGGTTTTGTCATTAGTTCTGTTTAGATGATTAATCACATTTATTGATTTGTGTATGTTGAACGAATCTTCTATCCTGGGGATGAAGCCTACTTGATTGTGATCGGTTAGTTTTCAATGTGCTGCTGGATTTAATTTGCAAGTATTCTTTTGAGGATTTTTGCATTAATTTTTATCAAGGATATTGGCCTGAAGTTCTTTTTTTCTTTCTTTTAATTGTGTTTCTGCCAGGTTTTTGTATGAGGATGATGCTGGCCTCATAGAATAAGTTGGTGAGGAGTCCCTTTTCAATTTTTTGGGATAGTTTTAGTAGGAATGGTACCAGGTCTTATGTGAACATTTGATAGATTTCAACTGTGAATCTACCTGGTCCTGGTCTTTTTTTTTTTTTTTTTTTTTTTTGGTCGTTAGTAAGCTATTGATTACTCATTCAGTTTTATAGCTCATTATTAGTATGTTCAGGTAATCAATTTCTTCCTGGTTCAGTCTTAAGGGGGTGTATGTGTCCAGGAATTTATCCATTTCTTCTAGGCTTTCTACTTTGTGTTCACTGAGGTTTTCACTGTAGTGTCTGATGGTTATTTGCATTTCTGTGAGGTCAGTCGTAACATCCTCTTTGTCATTTCTAACTGTGTATATTTGGATATTCTCTCTCTTTATTCTTTATTAGTCTAGCTGGTAGATTATTTTATTAGTTTTTATTTTAAAAAAAACAACTCCAGGATTTGCTGATATTTTGAATATTCTTTTATGTCTCAATTTCCTTTCATTCAGGTCTGATTTTGGTTATTTCTTGTCATCTTCTAGCTTTTGTGTTCATTTATTCTTGCTTCTCTAATTCTTTCAGTTGTTATGTTAGGTTGTTAATTTGACATGTTTCTAACTTTTTTACATGGGCATTAATGCCATGAATTTCCTCCTGTCACTGCCTTAGCTGTACCCCATATTCTGGTATGTTATGTATTTGTTCTCATTAGTTTCAAAAACATCTTTATTTCTGCCTTAATTTCATTATTGATCGAAAGTCATTCAGAAGCATGTTGTTTAATTCTCTTGTAATTGCATGGTTTTGAGTTATTTTCTTAGTCTTAACTTCTAATTTTAGTGCATTGTGGTCCAAGAGCATGTTTGGTATGATTTGAGTTCTTTTCCGTTTCCTGAGGATTGCTTTATGTCCAATTACGTGGCTGATACTAGAGTATGTGCCATGTGGTGATAAGAAGAATGTATATTCTGTTGAATTTTGGTGGAGAGTTCTATGGAGGTCTATCATGTCCATTTGGTTCAATGTTGAGTTCAGGTCTTGAATATCTATGTTAATTTTCCACCTTGATGATCTAATACTGCCAGTGAAGTGATGAAGTCTCCCAATATTATTGTGTGGGAATCTAAGTGTCTTTGTAGGTCTCTAAGAATTTGCTTCATGTTCTTGTTGATATGAACACTTTACCATTATGTAATTCTCTTATTTGTCTTTTTTGATCTCTGTTTTTTTAAAGTTTGTTTTGTCTGAAAGTAGAATTGTAACCCCTGCTTTTTTTTGTTTTCCATTTGTATAGTAGATTTTGCTTTACCCTTTATTTTGAGCTGATGTGTGTCATTACAGTGTGAGATGGGTCTCTTAAAGACAGCATACCATTGGATCTTGCTTGTTTATCCAACTTGCCATGTTGTGTCTTAAATGGAAGATTTAGCTCATTTACATTCAAGATTAGTATTTATATGTGGGGAATTCATCTTGTCATTATATTGTTAGCTGGTTATTATGCTGGCTTGTTATGTGATTTCTTTATAATGTCACTGGTCTGTATTTTAGTGGGTTTTTGTATTTACTCAACATTTGCTTATCTAAAAATGGTTGTATTTATCCTTTGCTTAGAAACCTTAGTTTGACTAAATAAGAAATTCTTGGTTGAAAATTTCTTTCTTTAAGAATGTCAACTACAGGCCCCAAACCTCTTCTGGCTTGTAAAGTCTCAGCTGAGAGGTCCACTCTTAGCTTGATGAGGTTCCCTTTGTAGGTGACCTGCCCTTTCTCTCTAGCTGCCTTTAACATTCTTTCTTTCATTTTAATCTTGGAAAATCTAATAATTATGTGTCTTGGGGATTATATTATTGTATAAAATCTTCTCTATATTGTCTGAATTTGATTGTTGGCTTCTTTAGAAAGCTTGGGGAAGTTTTCATGGATGATATCCTGAAATATGTTTTCCAAGTTGTTTGCTTTCTGCCCCATCCTTTTAGGGATGCTAGTGATTCATAGATTGGTCTCTTTACAAAATCCCATACTTCTCAGAGGTTTTGTTTATTTCTTTTTTCTTTATCTTTGTTTAACTGTCTTTCAGAAACCAGTCTTCGTCTTCAAGTTCTGATTTCTTTCCTCAGCTTATTCTATTCTGCTGTTAATACTTGTGATTTCATGGTGAAATTATTGTATTGTGTTTTCAGCTCTGCCAGATCCTTTAGGTTCCTTTTTATACTGGCTGTTTCATCCTTCAGCTCATGTATCATTTTATTGTGATTCTTAGTTTCCTTGGATTATATTTGCTATTCTCCGAAATTTCAGTAATTTTTGTTCCTATTTATATTCTGAATTATATTTATTTTATTTTAACCAGCTTAGCCTTGTTGGAAAACTGGTATAGTCATTTGACACTCTGGCCATTTGAGTTACCAGAGTTTTTGCATTGGTTCTTTATCATATTTGCATATGGGTTTTCATTTAACTGCATTGTAGATTAAGTACAGTCAATAGTTTTTTTTCTGGATGTTTTCGCAGGGTCAAGACTTTGTTCAGGGTCTTGATTTGAAACTGACTTATTTTCTTTGGTGTCACAGTGAGATATGTTAGCAAGGTATTTTTGGTGTTGAAGCTTTGGAGTGTGATCCAGTAGGTGGCATTTAGACATATCTGTTGGTTGGCAGACACTTGCTCAGTTGTGTGGCTCCCCTATGTTTCCTCACAGTTGCAATCAAGTTCTTTCTCAATGCGGTGAAAAGTGTGGGTTCCTCTTCCCCTTTAGTAGTAGCTCTAGATCATGGCTTGGCACCCCTGGGCTGCCCACAACAACTCTGGGGTGATCTCAGGGTTTATGTTTCTCCCACAACTTGGGGAGAGCAGAGGAAGAGACCTTAGTAGTGCTTGTGGCCAAGGGTCTTTTGCTTGTTTCCTAGGGGCTCCACCCCAGAGAGATGCAGATCAGCAATCGCTCAGTGCAATCATTCCAGAATAAAAGGTCTGTGCTGTGGGCCCAAGCCAGGGCTTCTCTATCTGGTAACAAGCAGTAGGGGTATGTGGGACCCATGGGAGACAAACTGGCATGTCTTCTTGGGTCAACTGCAGCTTGTTGGAGGTGTGGATAAGGCACTTAGGGTCTTTGCTTCTTTGTTAGTCTAAGGATAGCAAAGGCAGTCTTACTGCAGAGGCAGTGGCAGAGAGGGTTTCAGTTGCCCCAGGAGGCTCTATCCAGAGAGTTGCAGAGCTGCTACTGGCTCAATAGCCCTTGGAGCCCAGACCTGGATGACCTGCCTGGTGAGAAGATACAGAAATGGGAGGGAGGATTCCCTCTTTTTGTAATATTTGGAATAGTTTCAGGAGGAATGATACCAGCTCCCCTTTGTACCTCTGATAGAATTCGGGTGTGAACCCATCTGGACCTGGACTTTTTGGTTGGTAGGCTATTCATTGCTGCCTCAACTTCAGACCTTCTTATTGGTCTATTAAGGAATTCAACCTCTTCCTGGTTTAGTCTTGGGAGGGTGTAAGTGTCCAGGGATTTACCAATTTCTTCTAGATTTACTGGTTTATTTGCATAGAGGTGTTTATAGTAATCTTTGATGGTAGTTTGTATTTCTGTGGGATTGGTGGTGATATCCCCTTTATCATTTTGTTATTGCATCTATTTGAATCTTCTCTCTTTTCTTTTAAGTGGGTGTTGAACAATGAGAACACATGGACACAGGGAGGGGAACATTACACACTGGAGCCTGGGGGTTAGGGGGCTAGGGGAGGAATAGCATGGGGTCGGGGGGATTGGGGAGGCATAGAATTAGGAGAAATACCTAATGTAGATGATGGGGCAATGGATGCAGCAAACCACTACCATGGCACATGTATACCTATGTAACAAACCCGCATGATCTGCACATGTACCACAGAACTTAAAGTATAATAAATAAAGGCAAAAAATGAAATTGATCAAACTCAAATGTGAAAAAACAAAACATACCTTGAAACTGAACATTCCTGTAATGGTATAACTGTACACACACAAATATACACACACTCTCTCTCTCACACATGTAAATCTAGGAAAATAAATTTTATGTACCTGAAAGCAATTTTGTAATGTTTTATTTGCTTCTATTCATTTCTTGCCATTTGTGATTCTTATAAAATATTTTTTGGTGATTTCTGTAAATGATTGTAAAGTTGCACAGTTGTTTTTTGTTAGTAATTTTATTCATTTTTTAATTAGAAAAAGTGATTCATTTTAGCCAATTATATTGTCTCTGCATGTTTTCTTATGTTGCTTGAATTTTAAAATGTTGCCTCTGGCTGTAAATAAATTGTCAGGAAGTAAAATAATCAAAAGTAATGTTACCAGCCACTAGTGCACTTAACGACTTTGGTTCATCTCAAGGTGATTTTAGAGCATGTTTTATATTCCCATTTTTTTCCATTTGCTATAGAATTTTGCTTTTTACATTTTAATTCATTTTTTAACCAGCAAGGCTTATTTTACCTAGTGTTTTTAACCATTGTAAATTTATTTTTAATTTGTACTTATTTTCTTCTTCATAGGAAAGCAAAACAAAAAGAAATCTTATAGCAGGAATAGGAAATGATTGGTTTTGGTGTTCGGACAGTTTAAAACAAGCATAACAATTTTAGAGGTTGATTTAGTATTCAAGTCAAAATGTGAAATAAAGCGATGAGAAATAGATAATTTCTCATTTGGTAATCAGTATAAGTGCACAGTTTGTGTCTTTTACCACACTTAATCGGATGTTCTACTCCCTTAGATTGTCCAGTTATAGTGAATAAGATAAGCAGATAAGACCTATTAAATACTAAACCAACTATTTCCTGAAGATATTTGTTTTCTGTTACTTCACTGTTTCAGCTTATCAGCCATTTTAACCAATTGTTTTAAACCAGAGTCTTCTATTTCTTTTCGGTACTGGCTCCAGAGTTCCACACTTGAAACCTGCCTGTCACAAAAGCTTCCCTTGCTCAAAAATGTCATCTACCTTACTACCAAAGTAAATGACAAACTTATTAGCTTAGCCTTTAGTCTTACGTTCATAAGAGATAATCAATTACTGTTTGTTGCTTTAAGAATAATCTCACTAGTAGTGTACTTCTAGTGAGATTATTGTGCAGTAGACACTCTGTTAAGTGCTTTCCATAAATTATGTCATATAGTTCCTTAAGATAACTTAACGTTACAGGTGCTTTTATTATCTTCCTTTTCCAGGTAAAGAAGCAGGGAGTTGGAGAGATTATAACTGCCCCAAGGACACACAAAATTTGAAGTCACCTCTGTTGGACTCTCATGTTCTTTATATTTCTTTCTATATATATCACTAGTCTTACTTCTATGGGTCCAAATCCTAGCTCTGCAACTAATTTATAATTTAAAAAAATTTATTATGGTAAAACATACATAAAACTTAACTTTGAGCCATTTTAAAGTGGACAATTCAGTTGCTTTAAGTACATTCAGAACATTGTACAACCATCCCCACTATCCACTTCCAGACATTTATATTATCCCAAACAGAAGCTATGTAGCCACTGAGCAGTAATGCCCTATTAAGCCTTACTCCCACCCCTTGTAACCTCTATTCTACTTTCTTTCTCTGTACATTTGCCTATTCTATGTACCTCACATAAGTGAATTAAGTTAATATTTCAATATTTGTTTTTGTGTGTAGCTTAGTTCACTTGGAAAATGTTTTCAAGGTTCATCCATGTTTTAGCATGTATGAGAATTTATTTTCTTTTTAAAGCTGGATAATATTCTATTGTATGTATATACTACATTTTGTTCATTTATTCATCTGTTTATGAACATATGAGTTGCTTCCACTTTCTGGCTATTGTGAATAATATTGCTATGAATATTGGTGTTCAAATGTCTGTTAAGTCCCTGCTTTCAATTATTTTGAGTATAGGCCTACCCACGGAATTTCTAGATCATATGATAATTGCCAGATCATGTCATTCTATTTTTAACTTTTTAAAACACTTCCATACTGTTTTCCACAACAGTGGCATTGTTTTCCTTTGTCACCAGCAATTCACAAGGGTTCCAGTTTTTTCACATCATTGATAACACTTATTTTATTTACTTTTCTTTTTAATAATGGCCATCCTAATGAATGTGAAATGGTATTTCATGATAGTTTTTACCTACATTTTCAAAATGATTAGTGATATTGAAACTCTTTGTGTGTGCTTAGTAGCCATTTGTATATTTTCTTTGGAGAAATGTCTATTCAAGCCCTAATTTGGTTTGGCTGTGTCCACAGACAAATCTCATCTTGAATTGTAGTTATCATAATCCCCACGTGTCCTGAGAGGGAACCGGCTGGAGGTAATTAAATCATGGGGGTAGGGTTATCCCATGCTGTTCTCGTGCTAGTAACTAGGTCTCACAAGATCTGATGGTTTTATAAAGGGCAGTTTCCTGCGCACACTCTCTTGCCTGCTCCCATGTAAGCTGTGCCTTTGTTCCTCTTTCACTTTCCACCGTGATCGTGAGGCCTCACCAGTCGTGTGAAACTGTGAGTCCATTAAACTTCTTTTCCTTTATAAATTACCCAGTCTCAGGTGTGTCTTTTTTAGCAGCCTGAGACGAGACTAATACAAGCTCCTTACCTACTTAAAAACTGTTTTTTTTGTTGTTGTTGTTAGGTTTTCAATTTTTTATTTAAAATATTTAAGAAGTGTGAACTATGTATAGGGAACTGTGTTAGACCATTTTGAGGGATAAAAATGAGATAGTTCTGGCTCGTAAGTAACAACGACATAAGTAACTTAACGACTACTTAAATGTAAGTAGTTGTGATACTGGTGCACTTAAGACAATATACAAATGATGAATAGATAAAGATGAGAGGTTTCCAAAGAGGCACTAGCAAAGGGGACAAGAAGGGGACATGGCATATTTTTAAAGTGTCTTGAGAAATTATCAAATAACCCTGCATGAAATCAGTAGCACTGGAAATGAGCTTGAAAGGATGGATTGAATTTCAACAGACATCCGTAGCACTAGGAGAACATTCAGGTAGAAGATATGGCATAATTAAAAAAAAATAAATGCAGAAAATTTTTGTACACCATCAGCTAGTTCAGTTTGCTCACCAAGGTTGAATAAAGATTTACTGCAGAGGGCCTTGAATGTCAGAATAATGGATTTCTAACTACTTTAGTAAGCAGTTGGAAGCTTGCAGAAATTTTTGAGAAGGAGAAAGATCAGAAGAGAGCTGTAACTTATTTATTCCCTTCTCATGCTTTTGTTTAGCAGTATATGTTAGATACTTTGCACATAACAGGCATCCAATAAATAATTAGTTGGTAGCACAGAATCATATGTACCAGTTCATTTTCTGATTCATCATTTATCTAAATATGTGGAATATCAATGGAATTTTAAACAATCTGACTCTCTATATAATTATTTTGTCAAAGCTACCAATGCTGTTCTAGAATAATGAATGGGTTACCTGAGTGTGTCTTTTATGCCGATGGATTTTATAGAAACTGCAGCTGTTTTATCAAAATATATCTTTGCTGAGACATTTAAGAAGAAAATAGAGCTATTATAAATAGAACACAGGACCTCAAACCAGGCCTGAATCCCTTTTCTAGCTGCAGATATGAAACCCTAGTTGGTTCCAGCCTACATTCTGTGATTCAGTCCTGTGATGGTAAACATGAATAGCTGTAATTTTTTTTTTCAAAATAGAAACAGTTTATATTTAAATCAACACAGAGAAGGAAAAGACTTTCTTACAGTCACCAGATTAAATGGCATCTTTTTTTTCTTCCACACAAGAATACTGTTTGCGGTTTCTGAGATCAGCAGAAATTGAGGCATTGGTGAACTTGTTTAGTGCTTAAAATGGCTTCTTCATGAGAAGAGACTAATAGAAAGAAGCTCCTTACCTTTTTAAAAACTGGTTTCTTTTTTCTTGTTGGGTTTTAAATTTTTTATTTAAAATATTTAAGAAGTGTGAACTATGTATAGAGAACTGTGATAGACCATTTTTAGAGACAAAAAGTAAGATAGTTAGTTCTGGCTCTTAAGCAGTTGTGGCTACTGTGGAATAATATTGCTATGAATATATTGGTGTTCAAGTGTCTGTTAAGTCTGTTATGATTCAACCATAAACCAGAAGGCCAATTTAAAACAATTCAGATTCACTCTAAGTGGTTAACATTTACACCATATAAAGACATTATTATCAAAAAGCAAAAGGGAAATAGAGTTCAGAAGTTGCAATAAACCAGTATGAATAATTGAAGGTGAGGATCACTACCTTTTTTGAATGCTTACGTTTGATCAGACGATATGATGGACATGTGACATGTTCTCCTCAATATTCCCGTGTGGTAGATGTTATTCACATAAAAGTGTAGACAAGACAATAGTTATTTAGAGTTATGCAGTAATTAGGCTTAGTCAACAACTGTCTTCAGAACATATGGCTTAACACAGCAAGGGTTAATTTCCCATTCTTTTCATAGTCTAATTGGGTCAACAGGGTGCTTCTACTTCATGCAATCATTGAGGAACTTGATGGGCAGTCATTTCACCAAGTGTTCACACCATCTTCTAGGGCTTTGAAATTCTCCCCTGGATGTTTTGCATCCAACTGGCAGGTGAGGGAAAGAAAAACAGGGGATAGCTTGAGAGATGAGAGAAACTTATCTACTTCAGCACAAGTTAATGTGCTGAAGTAGATTCTTTTGTTATGATGCTATCAAAACCCAGCTCCTAACCACTCTTTTGAGTTGCCCATCTCTGAATGCTCCCATGTATGTGCCTGATGCATATGTTAATACATATTTTTTGTTTTCATCTTGTTAATCTGTCTTTTCTCAGTGTCATTTATACTGCCCCTGTAAATCTAAGATAGGCAGAGAAAAAGTATTTTTCCTTCCTTACACCATAATGTACAGCAAAGCCTACCACAAGAAAGGATTATCCCACCCTAAACGTCAATAATGCTGTAGTTGCGACACCTTGGTTTAGACTGTAAGGTTTGTAAGGGTAGGAATTGTGCCTGCTTTATTCTTTATTATGTCTCAAGCTCATAGGATGGTCACTGGCATAATAATTATGTGTTGACTGAATAAATGAAAAGATAGATGGGAATGGGGAAGATGAGAAAAAGACACCTGAGTCAAGATACTGCCCTTTTGTTAGGTGCCAAGACAGGCTTTTCTGTTATGTACTCCCATGCTCTGTGCATGCTGGTGGGTAAATTCAAGGCTGTATATCCCCATAGGATAATAGGAAGAAGGTTGAGACCAAATTCTAGGTGCACAGGGGTTGATAACCACAGCCATGAAAAATCACACAGGCAAAATGGTTTCCAATTTTTTTTTTTTTTTTTTCGAGACAGAGTTTTGCTCTTGTTGACCAAGCTGGAGTGCAGTGGCACAATCTCAGCTCACTGCAACCTCCACCTCCTGGGTTCAAGCGATTCTCATGCATCAGCCTCCCCAGTAGCTGAGATTACAGGTACCTGCCACCACACCCAACTAATTTTCATATTTTTGGTAGAGGTGGGGATTTACCATTTTGGCCAGGCTGGTATAGAACGCTTGACCTCAGGTGATCCGCCCGCCTTGGCTTCCCAAAGGGCTGGGATTGTAGGCATGAGCCACCGTGCTTGGCCCCAAATTGATTTTAATCTTACAAATCCTTGCTATTCAGCATTTCTATGCCTTATTTTGAAAACATTAGAGATTTAAAAAGTTGATAAAATTATTAGATTAATTGAAGTACACACATAATTAGTCATAAGCAGATTCTTATGTGTCATTGGTGCACACAACCACACACAGGATTGGAATTTGTTTTGCTTCCTTCGATTGAGATCATGCAGCATGTTCAGTTTTATGATTTTGCAATTCACTTAATAATATTTCATGATGATCTTTACATATCAGGATATAAATACATATATAGATATATAGATACATACACTTTAGTCTTTTTTTAATAGCTGACTAGCATTTTCTGACATCCATCTCCCATAATTTCCTTTCAATATCCCTTATTGTGAACATTTAAGTCATTTTCTGTTTTTTATTATTACAAAAAAATGTATTTTCTCTGACCTTTTTTTTTTTGAGATGGAATCTTGCTCTGTCATCCAGGCTGGAAGTGCAGTGGCACAAACATGGCTCACTGCAACCTCCACCTCCTGGGTTCAAGCAATTGTCCTACTTCAGCCTCCTGAATAGTTGGGACTACAGGCACATGCCACCACACCCAGCTAATTTTTTGTATTTTTAGTAAAGACAAGATTTCACTGTGTTAGTCAGGATGGTCTGGATTTCTTGACTTCATGATCCACCCACCTTGGCCTCCCAAAGTGTTGGGATTACAGGTGTGAGCCACCATGCCATGTCTCAGACTTTCGGTCTTTCAGAAAAATTGTCTTCGTATATCTGTGCATTTCCTCAATCGAATTCGATAAATGTTTTGGTCAATGCAGGATTTATACTTCAACCTCTCTTGAGTAAACATAGTTTTTTTTTTTTCATTCCTTCAATTATTTATTCTTTGAGTTACAAACAATCCAATTATTATCTTTTAGTTATTTTTAAATGTGAAATTCAGTTATCATTGACTATAGTCATCCTATTGGGTTATCAAATATTAGGTCTTTTTCATTCTTTCTAACTCTCATTTCATAATCATTAAACATCCCCATCTCCCCACCCAGCACCCCCCTCCTACCATTCCCAGCCTTGGATAACCATCATTCTCTCTACGTCCATGAGTTCAATTTTTCTGATTTTTAGATCTTACAAATAAGTGAGAAAATGCAATGTTTGTCTTTCTGTGCCTGGCTTGTTTTACTTAACATAATGTTCTCCAGTTCCATCCATGTTGTTGCATATAATAGGATCTGAACTTTTTAAGGCTAAGGAGTACACCATTGTGTGTAAGTACCACATTTCTGTCATCCATTCATCTCTTTTTTTAGAAAAGAATTATTTGATTTTATTTTAAGTTCTGGTATACATGTGTAGGATGTGCAGCTTTGCTGCATAGGTGAAAGTGTGTCATGGTGGTTTTCTGCACCTATCAACCCATCACTTAGGTATTAATCTCCACCTGCATTAGCTCTTTATTCTGAAGCTCTGTCTCCCCACAACCCTTCCCTCCCTATGTCCATATGTTCTCATTGTTAGTTTCCACTTATAAGTGAGAACATACAGTATTTGGTTTTCTGTTCCTGCATTTGTTTGCTGAGGATAATGGCTTCTAGCTCTATCCATGTCCTTGCAAAGAACACGATCTTATTTGTTTTCACGGCTGTATAATATTCCATGATATATATGTACCACATTTTCTTTACCAAATCTTGTAATTGATGGGAGTTTAGGTTGATTCTATGTCTTTCCCGTTGTGAATAGTGCTGCAATGAACATACACATGCCTATATCCTTATAATAGAATGATATATATTCCTTTGGGTATATATCCAGTAATGGGATTTCTGGGTCTAATGGTATCTCTGGTTCTAGGTCTTTGAGGAATCACTACACTGTCTTCCACAAATGGTTGAGCTAATTTACATTCCCACCAAAAGTGTAAAAGCATTCCTATTTTTCCACAGCCTTGGCAGTATCTGTGTCTTCTTTACTTTTTAATAATCACCATTCTGACTGACATAAGATAGTATCACAGTGTGATTTTGATTTGCATTTCTCTAATGATCAGTGATGTTGAGCTTTTTTTCATGTTTCTTGGCCACATAAATATCTTCTTTGGAGCAGTGTCTGTTCATGCCCTTTGCCCACTTTTAAATCAGGTTTTTTTCTTGAAAATTTGTTTAAGTTCCTATAGATGTGGTTTGCAAGTATTTTATTGGGGATTTCTGCATTGATGTACATCAGGGATATTGGCCTAAAGTTCCATTTTTTGTTGTATCTCTGTCACGTTTTGGTATCAGGATGATGCTGGTCTCATAAAATGAGTTACAGAAGAGTTCCTCCTTTTCAGTTGTTTGGTATAGTTTTAGAATAACTGGTGCCAGCTCATGTTTGTACCTCTGGTAGGATTTAGCCTAGGAACAGACAGATTTACAGCTTTTTTTTTTTTTTTTGCAGTTGGTAGGCTATTTATTATTGGGTCAATTTCAGAACTTGTTATTGGTTTATTCAGGAATTGAAGTTTTTTGTGGTTCAGTCTTGGAAGGGTGTATGTGTCTAGAAATGTATCAATTTCTTCTAGATATTCTCGTGTATTTGCATAGAGGTGTTTATAGTATTCTCTAATGGTTGTTTTTATTTCTGTGGGGTCAGTGGTAATCTCCCCTTCATCATTTTTGTTGTCTCTATTTGATTCTTCTATCTTTTCTTCCTCATTAGTCTAGCTAGTGTTCTATTAATTCTTTCAAAAAAACAGCTTCTGAATTCATTGATTTTTTTGAAGGTTTTTTTGTGTCTCTGTCTTCTTCAGTTCCACTCTGATCTTGGTGGTTTCTTGTCTTCTGCTAGATTTGGGGTTTTTTTTGCTCTTGGTTCTCTAGTTCTTTTTGTTGTGATGTTAACGTTTTACTTTGAGGTCTTTCTAGATTTTTGATGTGGACATTTAGTGTACAAATTTCCCTCTTAACACTACTTTAGCTTCATTCCAGAGATTCTAGTACATGGTCTAGGAAGAATGAGTCAGGGTTCAGCCTAAAGAGACAGTGTGGCCACAATCTGCCACAGCCATTGTGCTGTGCTGTGGGGAATTTTTCCTGAACTCAAACTGTCCAGTTTCCCTGGCACCAACAGCAGAAAATTGGCAGACTGGAACTTCAGTGATGGCTGCTATCCCTTTCCCTGGGAGCTTGGTCATCTTAGGCAGCAAGCAGCTGCAGTGATTTTGGCCTCCCCACCCCCAGGATCATCACTGTCTTAGGCAGTCTTTAGCCAAGTGGCCTCTGTGAATCTGTATAACTCTATGCTTGCGACGCAATGTCCTGGTGTGGGCTTACAGGGGGAATCTCCTGATTCATGGGTTGCACACATCAGTGGAAATAGCATGGTTTCCCAGGCAGGGAGCACAGTCACTCACCACCTCCTTTGGCCAGAGGTGGGAGTTCCCCTCATCTATGTAGTTCCAGAGATTTTGTACAGGAGTCAGGGAAGACGGTCAAATACCTTACAAGTCTTTCTGGTGTTCTACCGTACTCTGGCCGAGCTGGTACTCAATCCACAAGAAGCAGTTCTTCCCACTCTTTCCTCTCCTTTCTAAAGGCAGAGGAACCTCACTCCATAGCTGTTGCCACCACAGGCCATGAGAAGTATGACAGACTAATGCAGATATTCTCTTAAGTTTCAAGCACTGTTGAAAATCAGCTTGTGGTAAATATTGCTTGGCCTAGAACTCACACTTCATGAGGGTGGACTCCTTTCTGTCCCGGGGCAGGTTCAGAAATGCAGCCCAAGAGTCAAGTCCTGGAATCGGGGGCCCCAAGAGCCTACTTGGTGCTCTAGCCCTCTGTGGCCATGCTGGTACCTGAGGTGCAAGACAAAGTGACCTATACTTTTTTCTCTACTTGTCTCAAGCAGAAGAAGTTTTGCCCTTTAAGTATCACAGCTGGTAATGTGCTGAGTCTCACCTAAGCCGGCAAGTCTCTGAAGCTCATCCAAGGCCCTTGATATAGTACGTGGGTATCATTGCTGGTTGTTCAGGGCACAAGGATCCTTCAGTTAGCAGGTGATGAATGCTGCCATGGCTGGGTCCTTTCCTTCAAAGCAGCAGGTTCTATTATGGCCCAGAGTGTATCTAGAAATTTTGTCACGTGATAGGGCTTAGAATGGGGGCCTCATGACTGACTGGTGCCCTATCTTTCTGTGCCTGTGCTGGTATCCAAGATGCAAGATAACGTCCTCCCAACTCTTCCTTCTTTCCTTAAGCAGAAGGAAGAGGTCCCTTTTGGAGCTACAAGTTGTGCAGTCTGGTGTTAGGGGAGGGTGATGCCAGCACTTCCATAGGTGCACCAGCTTGTATCTCAATAGGTCCTATGCACACCCCCCAGCCCCCACCAAGTCCACTGTCTTTGGGCCTAGTTTAGCACTAGGACACACCTAAGAGTTGCAGTTCTTATGGCGTAGACTGTCTTTTACATTTACTTTGAGACAGGGCACTTTGGCTGTCAGTAGAGAGGCTTGTGGGAACTCAAGATCTGGCCACTGGGATCAGTGATTCCCCTCTGGCTAGGGCTGGTTTAAATGTTCCTTCCGAGGGTGGGCATTAGCTGAGTTTGGTCCTGTTTTTCTTTCAGCTCTAACAGGACAGCACTAAGTTCAATGCCTCACAATTGCTATTTTCTCCCTCCCACAGTGCCCAGAGAAGCTCTCTGCATCACATAGCTGCTGCTGGGGCTATGGGAGAGTTTCAGGGAATGATAGGTGGAGGCTTCTATTCCACCGTCTTGCTCTGCATATCCAAGTAAATAATGAATTAAAATGTTTTCTTCTTTTCCCTCCTCCCTTGTTTTCCCTCCTGTGGGTGCTATTCATTATAGTTGTATGTCTTACATTGATTCTGATATCAGAGAAAAACCTCATGACATCTGTTTGCCTTTTTGTTTTTTGTTTTTTTGACGTAGCACATTTTTTCCTACTCTATGGTTTCTCCCTGCAAAGACCTTCCTCCATGGTTGACTCCTACAAACATTGAATTAGTGAATATTGAGCCTCTGCTCTTATGGAAAATAGTTAGATAGATATACTCATAAACATACACATAAACATACACACACCTGTGTCTCTCATAGATTATAATCTTAAATCCTAAAGTCAGCTCATCCTGGTGTGCTTCATTTTCTTTACAGTAACTTACTAAAGAGAACAAATGAGGTTCAGAAGTGATAAGCGACTCACTGGAGGCCACCTCACTAAGCAAAGCCAGGGCTGGAGATTAAGCCTTGCTTAACTGACCCCAAGGCTGGAGTTTCTTGTATTACAGTGCAATGTCCACTGCTCTTTACTGTTCCATCCACTGTTCCATCCCCTGGTTACCCTAGTATGAAAGCTTAAACAAGAATACAGTACATAACCTTGTTTGTTGTCACCTCTGAACATGAGAGTCAAGTGACAAATTTTTAATCACTCTATGCATGTACATTAATGACAGGAAAAACTCTCCAAATATTGATTTTGGGGTTACAGATAAATTTTAACAAGTAGGCAAATTTGCAAACACGGTGGAATCCACAAACAATGAGGGTCTACTTTATCTTCATTGCTATGGTTTCCAGGTTATTTTGGAACTCAAATGCAAGAATTTAATTCTTTGTACTTCTTGGGCCAATTTGTGACCTCCTGTAGCCCTATAAATATCACACTCCGGATCTAGTTGGTGAATATTAACTACTGCAACTTGAGATATTAAGAGTCAAAAACTTTTCTTTGTTCAAAAACACAAATAACTTTTAACTTGGTTTTCTCCATGTTAAATGTGAGCGTTGAATTAGATGACCTTTAAGGTTTTTACTAGAATTGTATTAGTTTCCTATGGCTGCTTTAACAAATTACCACAAACTTGAAGCTTAAAACAACAGAAGGTATTATCTCACAGACGACTTAAATCATTGTCACTGGGCCAAAATCAAGGTGTTGTCAAGACCAAACTACCTCTGCAGGCTTTAGGAGATAACCCATTTCCTGTCTCTTTCAATCTCTAAAGGCTGACAACAGTCCATGAGTTGTGGTCACATTACTCCAATCTTCAATATCAATATCTTGAAATATCTGTTTCATCTTCACATTGTCTTCCTGTCTGTGCATTTGTTAAATTCCTTCTGCTTTTTTTTTTAATGATACATGTAATTCCATTTAAATTCCACTTGAATAATCCAGGATAATCAGCCCATCTCAAGATCTTTAACTTAATCACATCTTCAAAGAACATTTGCCTTATAAAGAAACATTTATGTGGTTCAAGGATTACAATTTGATATTTTTGGGCAGCCATTATCCATCCAACTACAGTAGTCCACCAGGAATCTTAAGTCTCTCCAGGAAATAAAAAATCAGGACCTAGAAGTCAACAGAGAGCACAGAGTCTATAGTGCTTGTACACATATTTATATTTCATAAGCAGCCAGGGTTGGTCTTTATCCAATATTATGGAGTTTTATCTAAGTGGGTTAAGGTCATTCTAAGTAACATGAGAGAATGTTTCAGATAAGATGTATTGTGTAATTTGGCTGTGTTTTTGTCAACAAGCTGATTACCATCCAAGCCTTCCTCATAGGAGCACCTAAAATAAGTGACTCCTCTAGAAGCATCTGACAATGAGTTTATACCTGCTAAAATTTCCTCAGGGTAAATGGTGCAAGGAAGTGGTATAATTTCTCTGGCCCTCACAACTGCTCAAGTGAAGTCTGCTGTGGCATATTAACAAATTAATTGGTCAGAAACCTGATACTACACAGGCTAACATTACTCATATAGATATTTACTATTCAAAAAAGTTAAAATAATCTAAGATGAACAGAATAATTTTGGAAATCTTCTCCCCTCCTGCCATACATCCAAGCATCTGGATTTATCACTTAACCTTAAATAGCCAGACACTTACAAAATGGCTTGCTGGTCTTCCCTAGAATTTCCAGACCCACGTGAAAGATAGGCTTACTTTTTATTGATTAACAAACTTTTTTATGTGGAAGTGGTATTTGCCACATACAAACTGTGGCTTTGGTAAATCTGGAGAATCATTGGCTTGTTTCAACCTCTTTGAATTCTTGTGTTGGATGATTTGTGGCCCAATTGGAAGAAATGAAATTATAGGGCTAAATAAGACTAATTTTGCCCCAGTAGAGAATTGATTTCATGATTGCTTTTTCCTGCAAATCTGAACAATATTCTGGTTGTCTTCTTATCTTATTTAGTCACAAACATTGAAGTTAAGTGACTGAACAAATAAGATGAACTGTTTGTCTTTCTAGCTATTATGTACATATACCCTTTTCACTTACATACTGGAATTTCTATAATTCAGCCCTGGTTACTACTGTTAGCCAGAGCTCGAAAGGGAATTTTGTGTCCGCTTAAATAATAAATTGGACAATTTCTATAACATTCTTTGTCATTTTCTGTATTAAGCATTAGTAAAAGCTCACGTTACAATGTTAAGGTAGGCATCAGAAAAGGTGCTCAGTGGGGAAATAAGGAGTTAGGTCCCACCTTTTGGTACGTTGCTGTTTCCATTGTTTTTTTTTTTAATTTGCTTGGCATAAAATTTCTGCATTTTAAAATATATAGGTAGTTAAGACAAAAGTGATATTTGGTGCTGGGAGGAGCCAATTCTTGTGAATTTTGCCTTACTTAAGTTGTGTTTTTTGGAGCTTTTATATAATTGGAGGATAAATATTCTTGGAAACATCTAACAATATATTTTTGACTCAATAATATTACTTATTGAACTGTAATTTAGCAGTATTGCTTCTAGAGTCTGAAGATATATTCAGACTTTTTCATCCAATATTTTGACTTTCACTTTTAGAGAATGAATCAACAAGTCCTCTGGATACAAGATATTATCTGCTACCTTTAGCCACAGTATTTGAAATTAAGCTTGAGAGAACAGAGTTATCAAACTGACAGCAGACAAGTATGCCTTCCAAAAAAATTATATCACAGAATAAATAAGAGTTTATCTTTTTATATGCCTGAGGAAACCCAATGTACAAGAAAGTCAAAATGTCTCATGACTTCAGATCAAAACTCTGTTTAGATTATAAGCTAATAGGCCTTGCTCCTACTGTGATATTTACTTGCCAAAGCCTCTCATATTTTGGGTTCCAGTTTGCCCTTAAATAAAACGTTGGTGTTATACCACATGCTATCTAAATTTTCTTTAATTAATAAAGGTGATTAATGAAATACAAACATGTTGCAGCAGGCTAGAGACTGATAGTTAAAATGAAATATGAAAACAATAAATGCTCAATCTTTTCCTTGGGTCCAAAAAGCAAGCTATACACCAAAAGAATGTGGGATACACAGGTTAATATTGACGTTGGAGTTGTCAGGAAGAAGTTTTAGGATGACAAAAATCATAAGGGGTCACTATACTGTTTAGCCAGTAAAATACTTAATTAAATACTTCTTTGGCTATATCACTCCAGAAGTATGTAACTTCCACTGAGAGATGGCAGTTCCAGCTACATTGCACTGGTATGACCATGTAGGGTCAAGAATAGGCATCTGAATGTTGAAGAAACTTCTAAAGATCTTGTGAGCTGAGATCGTGCCATTGCACTCCAGCCTGGGCAACAAGAGTGAAATTCCGTCTCTCAAAAAAAAAAAAAAAAAAAAAAAAGATTTAAATAAAGTGACTATGTACAAGGGCATAGATGGAAAAAGAGCTGAAGAAACCTGGGCTAGCAGGTTGCTGAGAGGGCAAGAGGGCGAATTCCAGGGAGAAACGCAAGTTTAAGAGAAGGAAGTCCAGCAGAAGCTACGATCTTCAGGAGAAGAACACAGCCACTGTTAAGTCAAAGCCTAGCGGGGAGGTCATAGTCATAGGGAAATAAATCCCCTGACTTTCCTCTCTTCCCCTCTAGCCATACCTTATTGGTGGTTTTTATTGAGTAAACCCAATCAGAAGCCAGAAATCAAGGAGGTGGACAAGGGTAGAAAAGGCATCTTGAAGGGCAAACAAAACTTAATATGTTTGAAGGCAGAATTTGTGTTCTCTCAGAGGCACCAACCTGAACTTCTTGATTCCAACTTCTTGGCCAGGAGATGGAAACCATCCTGGCCAACCTGATGAAATCCCATCTCTACTAAAAACAGAAAAATTAGTTCGGCATGGTGGCA
Source organism: Cacajao melanocephalus (assembly GCA_963573385.1). Classification (NCBI taxonomy): domain Eukaryota; kingdom Metazoa; phylum Chordata; class Mammalia; order Primates; family Pitheciidae; genus Cacajao; species Cacajao melanocephalus. The sequence goes on along the minus strand of CAUYLG010021027.1, from coordinate 4,207 downwards.
GGTAATCCCAGCTACTCAGGAGGCTGAGGCAAGAGAATCGCTTGAACCAGGGAGTCAGAAGTTGCAATGAGCCGAGATCGTGCCACTGCACTCCAGTCTGGTGACAGAGTGAGACTCCGTCTCAAAAAAAAAAAAAACAAACAAACAAACAAATTGAGTCATGAGCCACGCCACACAACTGGGCACACCTCTCCAACCTGAGCATCTCCTGTGTTGTGGCATACTAATAGGCAATCCAGAGGAAGAAGTAACAGTAGGCAAGCTGCTGCCCCTTTGCTTTCACACAGAACCAAAGCCTCAGATATTTGCCTGTCCTAGGTGATTTTTATGGTTTCTTCCAATCTTGTTTCTTTTCTCCCTCTCTCCTTCCTTCCTTTCTTTCCTTCCTTCCTTTCTTCCTCCCTACCTACCTCTTTATATTCATTCATTCATTCATTCATTCACTCGTCCTCTTGTCTCACATCTTCTCAACAGTACCAGCATCAAGCAGTGTGCAAGCTGCTGCATGGGAGGATTATAGAGCAGCAAGGATACATTACCAAAAACAACAGCAACAAAAACAAACAAAAAACATCCAGCCCATGCAGCTAATGCAGCTCATGCTTTCTAAGAGTTCACGTTCTGGTAGGAGAGATAGACAGGCAGATCATGAAAAAATTCTTATATTCCCACACATTCAGCTTTTTCTCAAGCCCTTCCTCTCCTTTTCTGAATCTAGTCTTCATCTTTCCCTGTGCTTTTTCATATTCTGAGATACCACTCCTGTAGCTGCCTCTTTGCACCTGATTTCTGCCTCTTAGTCATCTCTTATGACTCTCGTTATCAACCTTAAGAGAATGACACTCACTGTTTAGACAAAGAGAAATACTTACATGTTGCTATCTGCTTCCAACAAGTATATTGAAAGGTTCGCATCCTGCGTTTTCCTTTGAGGAAAAAAAATTGTTATAAAAAGAACCTGTAGTTATGAGAACCCAAAGAAAGTACATATATATGACACTGTAATACAGCTTATTACAAACAAGTAATTAAATACATTTAAAATGAAAAAAAAAAACCATACTAATTGTGCTGAGAAGCCTGGTAAGTAAGCATGTGCTAGGAATCTTTGGAGCCACACTAACTGTATCAGAATTCCTTCTCTTTTAAGGACTTTTAAGTGGGAGTCTTAAATTTCTACACTTTTCAGCCTTACCAGCAAAAATGTCTTCATTACATTAGCTGCATTGAGATATTGATTTTTTTTTTCCAAGGCCACGGGAAACCGTCACAGTCAACTTACTGTGTTGGCTTTTGAAGCTTCAAATACTCCACTATTCCATTAGAGGTCATCGTATTTAGAGATATTGGATTATGGATTTAGAAAGTAATAGGCTCTGTCAGTCATATTAGATAAGTGTGCATTGCAAGAAGAAAGAAGGAAATAAAATGACAACCATTGTACAGAGAGTGTGATGAGCCAAGGGAAATAGAATGTTTTCTGGAAAAGAAGTGGTCTTTCCTTGAGTTAAACCATTACTCTTAGGACAAGCATGTGCTTTGTAAAGTATAGTACTCACCATGGTTCAAAAGCTGTTGATGCTTCACACTCCTAAAACCACCTGTATCATTTAGATGCAGTCCAGTGTTTGGGGCTCGTGGCACTGCCAGATATCACCTGTATCATAGTCTCTTATTTTCTCAACTAGCACTGAGTCAAGTATCCTCTTTAGTTATTGTCAGTTTGTGATGCTGTGATAAATAGCAACATAATGTGGCATGGGTAAGGGGTATAATATAGTTTTATTTCCAAAAATATGGTTTGAAGGTAGTTTACTTTTGACATTTTACAAAATGTGAAAAATGTCTGTCCACACATCCCAGAGCACTGAAGTGGAAATTCCCTCCCAGCTTTGTGTGTCATGCTTTGTACTGATGGAAGAAGTGAATATGAGTCGATATCACACAAGTTGTTGTTGTTTTTTTTTTTTTTTTTTTTGGTTCTCACCTTTCTCCATGATGTTAACAAGTCTTTAAATTAGATGGTGGCCTTAAATATCATTGGCATATGCCTCCAGTGTACATAATGGCAGCTACTAGCCATATGTAGCTATTTAAATTTAAATTAATTAAAATTAAATTAAAAATTCAGACACCCCCAAGTCACTCTAATGTACTTAATGTACAATTACTCAATAGCCACATGTGACGAGTAGCTGTGAACTGGGAAGTGAAGATACCGGACATTTTCATTATAAGTGAAAGTTACACTGAACGTGACTGGGATAGCCACTTCCTAACATTTTGCAGAATCTCATGGGAAATTTTGATGTTCCAAAGTTATGGAGAGTAATAGAAATCTAGTACATATGATGACTAATAAGAAATAGGATATTACGATGACTAAAGAAAAATGGGGCAGTGCATCAAGAAAAGTGCACTATTTTACATGATTTTGCAAAATATTTTCAGTATTTTGTATGCTATTTAATTTGAATAATTAATAATACTTTAAAAGAAAGGTATAAAGAGTATTTTGAAGTGTTTTCATATTTACTGCATAGCTTTTTATAGTTACAACATTGATATATAATATATAAATAGATAGCCTTTTGCTGCTTTTAAATCTAATTGTAATAGCTTTTATGGCTTTTAGTCTTACCAACTGCTTTCTTGAAATGGCTCTTAAGTATTGATCTAGCTAGAAACAAAGTCTGTGAGGACTGGGCTTGCCCAAGTGTAACATTACATGTTGTATTGCATTGATGTCATGCAGCACTACAATACGGCAGTCTCAATTATAGAGGTAAGAGCATGGGAATATCTTCTGAAGCTAATGAAGTGGTATTCATATTACTTCACGGGAAGGGCCATTAAAATAATTGCTCACTATATCTTAACTACCCATACATTAGAAAATGTTATATCTCCTGGAAGAAGTAAAGCACATTTTTATAGCTTCTCTGAAAGAAAATGAATATTTGAAATACTGAAGGATGTTATTGTGCATAGGTGTATGCTTGTGTGCATGTACATGTGTGCATACACACACACACACACACACACACACACACACACATAGCTGATATGGTTTGTCTCTATTTTCCCACCCAAATCTTATCTTGAATTGTAATCCCATAATCCCCCTGTGTTGCAGGAGGGACCCAGTAGAAGATAATTGAATCTTGGGGCTGTTTTCCCCCATGCTGTTCTTGTGATAGTGAATGAGTTCTTACAAGATCTGATGGTTTTATAAGGGGCTTCCTCCTTTGCTCAACAGTCATTCTCTCTCCTGCTGCCCTGTGAAGACATGCCATCTGCCATGATTCTAAGTTTCCTGAGGCCTCCCAAGCCATGTGGAAATTTGAGTCAATTAAACCTCTTTCCTTTATAAATTATCCAGTCTTGAGCAGCATGAGAATGGACTAACACAGTAAACTGGTACTGCAGAGAGTGGGGTGCTGCTATAAGGATACCCCAAAATGTGGAAGCAACTTTGGAACTGGGTAACAGGCAGTGGTTGGAACAGTTTGGAGGGCTCAGAAGAAGGCAGGAAAATGTGGGAAAGTTTGGAACTCCCTAGAGAATTGTAGAATGGCTTTCACAAAAATGCTGATGGTGATATAGACAGTTGTACTGAACTGAGCATAGAAAGTTAACACCAAGACAAAAGTAGGCCAAATTGCAGGGTCTTTATTGCCGGCGACCACAGAGGACTCACATCTCTCCAACCTGGGGCCCCGAAAAGGAGGGTGTCAAGACCTTTTATACCTCTAAAACCACCTCGGGGTGAGCGTGATGGGCGGGGGTGGGGGTGAGGAGCTTCAGACATTCCGAGGGCTAGTGAATTCTGTAAATCACCTTCTGGGCGGAGATGAGGGTGAGGGGCGGGGGGTGGGGGTGAGGAGCTTCAGACATTCTGAGGGCCAGGGGACTTTTGACATTCTGATTGTTACTTAAGCAGTTAACAAAAGTCAAGATAAGCATTTGTTTACACATTGTCTGGGTAGGGTGGAAATTACAAGTCCCAGGGGCCAAGATGGCCTGGGTTTGGACTGCTTGCCTGTCACATTACCGGTTACAGAGCGCAGTTTAAACAGAAAGCCAAGGTATGGTTGAGGTATGCGGTTTTATGGGGCTTTTACCATGTCACAATAGTAGGTGAATATTCTTTTCTCCATACAACTACAGGGCATCATTCTCAGACCCAAGAAGTCACTGGGGAGCT